>CM076976.1:33031315-33053815 GCA_039105355.1 Benthosema pterotum
TACACAATTAGAAAATGTAGAAGAATTGTTATTTGGATAACACTTGGCCTGTCTGTTATTTTTCCAAAATACAGCATGAAATTCTGGGAAAAAAAACAAACAAACAAAAAGTCTTTAGTATTGGTCAGGGAGACTAGACCTACTGAAATGGTGGTCTGTGGCTCAAATGCAGTATAAATAGTGGGCCCTGGTATCAAAATGGTTGGAAACCACTGTATTAGTCCAAAGTTTACCAAACTTTCTGAAATCTCTGAAAGAGTGTGTGTGGTGTGTGTACCTTTAAGGTGTGTGTGTGTCAGAGTGTCTCCAGTGGTTTGAGTCTCCTTGCTGTAAGAAACATTCTCCTTCGGCTGGAAGTCGACCTGAGTCAGTTTGGACATGGACAGATGCACGGCCGCACGCCTGCACGCGCGCACACACACACACACACACACACACACACACACACACACACACACACAACACCACACACACACACACACACACACACACACACACACACACACACAACATAAACAGAACATGGAGTCAGTGGCGTTTCTAAGCAATTTGGAGCCCCAGGCAAGATTTTCCCTAGAGCCCCCCTTACCAAATGGACTCTTACAGGTCCATTTGGTAAGGGGGGCTCCAATGAAAATATCCTGTAACGTCATACCCATGACAGGCACAGTAAAATGATGCCCCCCAAGGAATAAAATTATGAACTATTTTTAAGAACATATTATGTGTTTTAAATGTTCCATTCTAGTTATAGAGGAGAAGTATCATGAATTTATTCATATGAGGCTTATTAGCCTGGGATCTTTTTAAAGCATGGAGTAAACTAACCAAAACCCAAACTCTAAATGAGTTAGTGAGTGTTTCTCTGTCGTAGAATCCTTTTATTACCTATTAACATATTACTGAGTTTTAATAAAATATAATTTTAGTGAACAGAATCATTAATTTACTTCTTTGGCAGGGAAGGAAACTATGAGGCATCGTCGCTGTCAAATGGTGAGTTAGTCACCGGTTATGTTGTCAATTTGATCGACTTGGAAGACTTGCTTGCTTTCTGTTGTATAAGAGCATTGAGGTCAGCCATCATGGACTGTTATTATTTTTGTCAGACATGCAAGCACGCACACATACGCACACACATGCACGCGCAGTACCCTGTGAGGTGCAGCTCAGAGTCAGAGTGAAGTTGCAGAGTGGAAGGATCGGGATCCCAATGCAACGTCCTGATGACGCAGGACCAGCAGAAAACCACCAGGGGGAGACAGTTAGTAGAGAGAGAGAGGAATGAAAGAGAGCAAGAACATGGACAGACAGACAGACAGACAGACAGACAGACAGACAGACAGACAGAAAAGAGAGCCAGTTTAATGTAGAAACAGAGCATGCTTGTGAAGAGTTGTTGTTTCAAACTGTGTTAATTTTATTGAAAGTTCATTAAAAAATAAACTATGATGACTAAATATACTGATGGCTTCTGTTGTTAACAAATAAAAAAATAGACTCAAATGTCAGGGAGGGACTAGCGGAGAAGAGATCCAGTAGAACTACAATGTCAGGGAGGGAGTCGAGGAACTAATGGAGAAGAGATCCAGTAGAACTAAATGTATTTCATGCTTCTGAAAATAGTAGATCTACAAGCTGTGGTATTTTCAGACCTGCAAACATAACGATTAGTCGAATCCACATGTACACTTATACAACTAAAATCTTATCTCATTTATTAGACTAAAAAGTAGACTAAAACTAAAAGCTTTTAGAATAAAATGCGACTCAGACTTAGCCTGGCTCAGCTCTGAATCAGCACCTTAAAAAATACTAGCTCATTTTTTCCCTGTGATTCAAGGACTGGCTTCCCTGCCTTTGGGGCCGTTTGTGCCGGTTGGAAATCCAATCCCAGCACCTGATTGGCCAAGAGCCCTGTCACTCACTTGGCTTCACTTCATTATTCTTTAAAGAAGCGTCAGGGTTTAGGTTTTAATATAAACATCATCATCCAACATATTTTACTGCTATTGTTCACATGCTAGTAACACTCGTCAACTGTGTTTGTTTTGTTAGAAACCGGGCTAACACATTAGCCATAATGACAACGTTGTCTGCTTTCCCAATATTCTTATGGGTTCATATGAACCAATCACCGTTAAGACTGCTGCTTTGATAACGCTGATCCCAGAAACTGTTGTGGTAAATGAATGCTGTCGTAAATGAATGTGGTCTGAATATTGAAGTGAAACGAAATGACAATTCAGACTGAGTTCAGGCTAACTCAGACTAAAATGACTCCATAATTAGCACTGGTTAGAAACACTCTTATTTTGAAGAGGAAATGAGGAAATTAGGTATACAAGGTTAGAAAAACTTTTAATTTGAAGAGGAAATAATTCAAAGCAGGTCAAAGTTCACCAGAGGAGGGGAAAGAATTTCAGCCAATCAGGAGAGTGGACACACACACACACATATGCGCGCGCACCCCTACCTGGGTCCCTGGTTCCCGTCAGCAGAGTCTTGGCTTCCTGCGTCGCTGCCCACTGATTTGTTGGAAGGCGACATGGGGGCGGGGACTAAGTAACCAAAACCAATCAGATCATCTGTTACTGTCACCCTGAGGCCGTCACGCTCTACTGAGTGCGTGCAGAACAGTCATGTGACACCATGCAGAGAGAGGAGACGCACGCATGCATGGATGGACGGACGGACGGCGTGTTTGGAGGTGGGTGAGCGTGCACGGACACACGTGCACGAGGAGACAGTGTGTGAGTTAAGGAGCGAGTGAAAGAGTGAGCGAAAGAAGGATGTGTAGAAGGAGACAAAATGAGAGAGAAAAAGGAAACAGTGAAAATGAATGAATAACACAGGGCGTTTTTAAGTTGTAACACAACCAGAGCCACTGAGTGTAGAAAGAGGTTAGTGACATTGAGGGGTCAAACAAGTGCTTTAGGGCCGGTGTGCCACATGACAACTGTTTTAAAGTATTGTGGAGTAACAACTAAAGCCTCTGTAATGTTTATGTTGCACTATTACTACAAAACAATCGTAAGTAAAGGGATTTAAGATCATTAAAGCTGAGGCTGTTGCCTGAGTCCAACACATTTCTGTCTACTTCAGGTTCAGGACTTGTTCCTATTTGTTCTCTCCATTCTCAATAGAAGTCTATGTAGGGGAGCCTGCATTGGACCATTCTCAATAGAAGTCTATGTAGAAGAGCCTCCATTGGAGGCTGAAAGGAGATGCCTTAACTCTGTCTATACTCTAAGGCTCTGAACACAGCCACACGGAAACACAACCACACTAAAACACGACCACAATAATACACAGCCACACTAAAACAGGACCAGGGCCCTCGTTTATCAATAGAGTTTTGCCGTGAGCTCACGTCAGTACAGCGCTAAACATTTCTATAAGTCCATCGTGCTTGGATGTAGACACATCCTGGGGGTGGGCGCACTTCTCTAGGGGGGTGTACTTCTCTCACATACCAAATATTTTTTGGGGAAAAAATATGTTTTTTGACTTGTCATATACTTTTTTGGATTGTAAACCCTGTCTCTAAATAGACTACATGTCTGTATGTTTTAATAGTGTGTCTGTGTGCATTGCACACCTGCACACAAATGCACGTGTCTTATGGCAGGATTGGGAAAAATCTATTTGCGACGGTTGTCGCGACCGTTTGCTGTGGCTTTTTGCAGCAACACAGTGAAAAAAGTGGCTCTTAGTCTCTGACTGGTTGGCCACCTCTGATATAGGGAATATATTTGTTTCTCTGTGTGAGGTCTGCTGTCGCTGACAGCTGTGAGCATGCACTCATGGCGCACGCGCGTGCACACATGTGACGTTGTTAAAATGAAAAGATTCTGTTGATAAATGTGGGACCAACACACAAAAACACAAGAAACACATCATGCACAGATCATGCTTAACGTTCCAGACTGCAGGGTATGAGTGTGTGTGTGTGTGTGTGTGTGTGTGTGTGTGTGTGTGTGTGTGTGTGTGTGTGTGTGTGTGTGTGTGTGTGTGTGTGTGTGTGTGTGTGTGCATTAACTCTTACCGTGCTGTATATCAGGAGTGATTCCAACACTTTGCAGCAGAGCCTCCGTCTCTGCCTCTTCCTGTCCAGGTCGGAGTCGTCTGAGGCTCCGCCCCCTCCTCCTCCTAGCCCCTCCCCTCCTCGCTTAGCATCTCCCTAGCAACGCAACACACACACACACACACACACACACACACACACACACACACACACACACACACACACACACACACACACACACACACACACACACACAAAACACTCTGCTTCAGCTCCAGCCAGCAGATGGCTGAACAACTAGGTGGTGCTGCGGAAGTGCACCTCTTACTGAAAATGAACTGTAGGAGCGTTTTATCACTTTATCACACGGGTTTGAAAGGGCCTTCAGTCCTCCTCTCTCATCAGAAGTTTTTACCCTAGGGTTTATATGCAAGGTGTTTTACTCTCTCTCTCTCTCTCTCTCTCTCTCTCTCTCTCTCTCTCTCTCTCTCTCTCTCTCTCTCTCTCTCTCTCTCTCTCTCTCTCTTCTCTCTCTCTCTCTCTCTCTCTCTCTCTCTCTCTCTCATCAGCAGTATTTATCCTAGGGTTTATATTGTATGTGTATAGGTGTTTCACTCTCTTTCATCTGCAGTATTTACCCTAGGGGTATATGCAGGGGTGCACATAAGTGGTGCTCCGGTGCTCAGGAGCACCAAAAATCCTACAATGAGCTCCCAATCCAGGGGTGGAAAGCTCCTTTGAGCACCACACAGCTGGGGCTCATAATGACTGCCAGTCCTGGCCAGTAAAAAGCCTTGAAAATGAAAGCATTCTAAAAAAAAACTCATTCTAAAATACTACTATTATTTTAATGGATGTAGAATAGTACTAGGCTAGTCACTATTGCAACGCAAACTATCGCCCTGTACTGTAATACTGTACATTGATCGGGCTGTAGGGAGTGGAAAGAAGGGGTCCCAGGGCCCAGCGATTCGGGTCGCAGCATTTTGGGAGCACCAAGTAACATCCCCAGGTGCTCCACTGAGTACTGGACCAAAATAGTTATGTGCAGCCCTGTACATATGCCAGGTGTTTTATTACTCACATCTTTCTTCTTCTTCTCCTCCTCTTTTCTCTTCTTCTCTTCTCTGATCTGAGCGATCCGTTGTTTCTTCCGCTCTAACTCTGCTTTCAGCTCACTTTTATCTGACATGATGCTACAGACAGACAGACAGACAGACAGACAGACAGACAGACAGACAGACAGACAGACAGACAGACAGAGAGCGTTACCACTGTATGTGCATGGAGCCCTGTGCGGGTGCATGCGTTCTGTCCGACATCTCAGGGATCCGATGGGGCGGGGGTCCGATGGGGCGGGGGTCCGATGGTACGGATGGGGCGGGGGTCCCGATGGGGCGGGGGTCCGATGGTACGGATGGGGTGGGGGTCCGATGGGGCGGGGGTCCGATGGTACGGATGGGGTGGGGGTCCGACGATCGGCCCGCGCTCCTCCAGAACGGGATTTTCTACAAGTTCAAACTGCCTTGGACACGGCCTGCGCGGGTCCCCCTCCCCCCCTCTCACTATAGGCTTTTAGAGAAAGAAAGGAGGGAGACGAGAGTAGTGTAAAATAAAGCCAATTGCCCGCGGACCCCCCCCCCCCCCTCTCTACCTGACAGCTCGTGATCATGCAAATTTCCTATGTATAGGCCTAACTACAGCACTCTACCCGCCTTTGTTTTAAATGCCCCCAATTACCATGTCGGCAAAACCATTCACACCTCGGCCAAAGATGCGCTGGACCCCCGCCCGCTCCCACTGCAATCCTTAACTCAAAATAAAATGATGCACTGGGTGCAAAAATCACCGCGGAATGACATGCATTTCATTAATAAGCAGCTTCTAATAATTAAGGCTCCTTAATAGCCTACAATAGGCTACTAGTCTACAATACCGGAAACAAACGGCCTTGTACATAGGCCTACTTGGTTTTCCGCCACTCTTCCTCCTCCAATCTCCTGTTTTATTGTCCCAGTGTGAGATGTGTGTGAGTTTTTAAATCGTAGCCTATAGCGCCCACGCATGATGCAGAAGTCCGTTTGGTATGGAAGTACCTTAGGGTCATAAGAAGAGATCTATCCAAAGAGATGACCTGCATCACCCTTCATTAGGCTACTGAAATTGCCATAATTCCATCATTTTCTCCTTACCATAACAACTAGGGCTGGGACGATATGGGTACCTCACGATACGATACATATCACGATAATAGGGCCTCGATAACGATAATATCACGATATTAAATATATTGCGATATTGGTGATATATTGCCTGAAATTCATCAGTGATATATCACGATACCAGTAATTGCAAAAAATAAATATATAAATAAAAGGCAAAAACAGAAATTACTAGAGTACATCCTCAACTTTTGTATATTTTATTCTGATACCTAACTTTTTATTCTACTTCTTATAGGCAGCTAAAGCTTATATGTCTACTTTTCAAACCGATCATAATTCATACTGTAACTCATATTTTATGTCATTTAGAACCAATGGAATCTAATCAGCTCATGTGTTAAAAGCCAATTCCCCAGTGCAGTAGCAGGTGCTCATGGTAATTTTAACCTTTTAAGTCAGCACACTATAGGGAGGATTATTAAAAAAGATGTATAAAAACATAGTAAAAATCACTGGATATACCTGAAGAATAAAAGGAAATCCCTAATCAGACACGTTCCAGACCTGTCTTCTTCATTTTCAATATTTACAGAAGAAAAAAGTATATTGCCTGATAATTATTTTCAAGGGGAAAAAATACCCTATGCTGTGTGCTGCCGCTCCGTGCAGGCACAGAAGCATGGAGAGAGACAAAGTTAGACTAAAGTTTAGTTTACAAGAAGACTTTCTGCTTTATGCTATGAGGATACTACAATTATTCTAAGAGAAGAGTCCCTACAACATCTAAAGCCATGGAGTATGTGTTGCCTTTTCGTTTGGAGCGTGGACTTTCACTTTTCACTTTTCTGACGGAATTACTTTTAACAGCTACACATAAATACAGTGGATATCACAACGTAAGGTAGGTGATTAATCAATATGCGAATGCCGCGGTGAGTGGAACATGCGTAACAAGAGCAGATTTGAGACTCCGTTTCTCTTTCAATGTGAAGAGAAGCGCTGCGCTGTCGGATCATATTACAACTGTGTGTGTGTGTGTGGGGGGGGGGGCGCAGACGGAGAGAGACAGAGAGAGAGTTTGTGTGTGGTGGTCCGTGCACGACATGCAACATAGAGCTGCTTTTTCCTCTCTCTCCTGCTATATTGCTACGTATGCTGCGTGTGTTTGTGTGTGGTGATGGTGATTGTGAAGACTGAAGAGGGAGCGTTCAGTGCTCTGTTCAGTGCAATCCTCCCCAATTTATCCCCATTACGGACGCTCCGCGTCGCGTTTTTTCCTCACAGATTTATCGATATCTGCAGACGGCATATCGATTATTTATTGCGGGAGGAAGTATTGCAATATATCGATATTTCAGCACACCCCCTAATAACAACAGTGTAAAACATGCTACATGCAAACTAATTAAAAGTTCTGGAGAATGCTTGGGAGTAGCATATCCTGTGTAGGCCTACATATTTTGTGGGTGTAGGATGCAAGCATTTGGGGTGAGGGGCAGCTCAAAAGTGTTATGTGAGCCTGACATATTTGAATATATGAAAAATGTGCTTTTATTCTTATTTAATACACTTGCTTTTCCCCTCTTTTGGAGTGTCTGATGGGGATGAATATATTGCTATTGTCTTTGAAGAGGTGATAATAGCTAGCTTAGATTTTCGAGGCAATTCACCCATTAACCAAAACAATAGACCTTTCAATTAATAGGCTACTAATGAAGTGTGCTATAAGCACACTAGTTTGATTAGTTGGCCATTCAAAACAATGTTATGGCTTGCATTGAAAAGAAAACCTGCTTGATGGACTTGTGACTTTAACTCTGTTTATTCACATTTCCTAAATGTCTGAAAATTCATCAAATTACAATGTCTTTTGTAAAATAAGATATTGCAATATTTGACCTTGGTATTTGAAAATCCTGGCTACAACCCTGTCTCTAGGGTAGCTGGAAACATGTGACAGGTTATTCCTTTGCCAGGAATAGCCTAATATCAGAACACATTAAGGGTGGGTATGGTGAAGGTCTATTTAATCCCATCAAATGACAACGTTGGAGATTAAAATTAGTATAAATAAGTATATCTAACTTTCAAAAAACATTTGGTCATTTCATCTAATCAGTCTCACATGAGCACCCCAGACAGTTTGCATTACTTGATTCAGTATTTAGATATTTGTGTCCCAGCACCACCCAGGTTGAGTCTTTGAGGAAATTCTCATTTTTCTTTTATCATAACTACAATTTGACATATTGGTTGTGAAGTTTGACCCACCAGTTTTTGAGATATGGTTTATAGAGTAATGTCTTGCAGAGAAATAGGAATTTGAGAATTTCGCTTTTAAAGATGTAGTTCTTGGTCTGGGCATTGGGGGGTGCGCTGTTTCCTCTTCTTTGCCGAGCAGTTGGGGCATGAGAATACCTCCTCAATACTGTGTGGAGTAGTGTTGAGTCAGGGTGTTTGTATAGTAGCCTAATAATAGTAGCTAAAATGAATAAAGTAATACATTTTTGCCTTTATGAGGCTATTTTTTTACCAGAGACTTTAGTTGTTTGTCTTATTTGCGCCGCCCTCATTGTATAGAATGTAGCCTATTTCCAACTCCCAACTTGTCCTGCATGAACAGCAGCTCGAGCTGACCAACTTGTCCCTGCATGAACAGCAGCTCGAGCTGACCAACTTGTCCCTGCATGAACAGCAGCTCGAGCTGACCCCTCTATGTCGTGACTCTCTTTTCTCTCTCTCTTCTCTTCTCTGTTTTTGGCTTACTTCTCTCCAGTATTTGGAGAGTATTTGGAGAGAAGTTTTTGGAGAGAAG
Organism: Benthosema pterotum; assembly: GCA_039105355.1. NCBI lineage: Eukaryota > Metazoa > Chordata > Actinopteri > Myctophiformes > Myctophidae > Benthosema > Benthosema pterotum. The sequence continues at coordinate 33,040,323 of CM076976.1, forward strand.
TAAGCTAATAACGCCAAAAAGCCCAATAATATCGAAATGATTCTCAACTTCTGTACTGCTGATGTGGTGTCATAGAGCTCATGCAAAACATTTTTACAAACACAAGCACTTCATTAATAGACTAATTGGTAGGTCTATTGTTTAGTTAATGGGTGAATTGCCTCGAAACTCTAAGCTAGCTATTACCACCTCTTGAAAGACAATAACAATATATTGATTCACACCAGACATTCCAAAAGAGGGAAAAGCAAGTATATTAAATAAGTATAAAAATACATTTTTTATTATATATTATTTTACAATAACACTTTTGAGCTGCCCCTCACCCCAAATACTTGTACACCCACAAAATAAATAGGCCTACACAGGATGTGCTACTCCCAAGCCTTCATCAGACCATGACCAGAGAAATGTAGGCCTACAGTTTAAACACCAACGTTGTTATATCTCTAAACAATGGAGCCTCGCCTGGTACAATAGTGGTTCATTTGGGGGGCAATTTCAGTAGCCTAATGAGGGGTGATGCAGGTCAGTGATGGGCAAGAGTTACTGGGAAAATGTAGTAACCTACACTACTTGTTACTCTCGAAAAAATGTAGCTAAGCTACATAACAAGCTATCCCTAGTAAATTGTAGCATGATACACTACAAGCTACATGACAAAAGTAGCTTGATGTAGCTTGCTACATCAACACTAGATATATAAAATATATACCTCAACTTAATGTACAACTTTCTGAATAATAATCAGAATAATAAAATAGTATCAATAAATGTGTATATGTATATTAGAGGATGTATATTTTAGGTTTTACTACCCATTAAAAATGAGCGGAATTTGAAAATGTGTGCGGGAAAAATGTAGTAAGCTACAATCCTTGTTACTCAAAATAAGTAATGTAGCTTTACTACAAGTTACTCAAAAATGTAGTGTAGCTTCACTACAAGCTATTCCCAAACAAATAGTAAGCTACACTACAAGTTACGGGAAAATGTAGTTAAGCAATGTAGCTTAGCTACTTGTAACAAGCTAGCCCTACTGCCCATCACTGATGCAGGTCATCTATCTCTTCTTATGACCCTAAGGTACTTCCATACCAAACGGACCTCTTCATTGTGCGTCGCTATGATTTAAAAACTCACACACATCTCACAGGTGACTATAAAGATTGGAGGGGGAAGAGTGGCGGAAAATCCAAGTAGGCCTAATGTTCAAAGCCGTTTGTTTCCATTCCAGTATTGTAGTAGCCTATTGTAGGCTACTAGGGAGCCTTAATTATTAGAAGCTGCTTATTAATGAAATGCATGTCATTCCGCGGTGATTTTGCACCCAGTGCATCATTTTATTTTGAGTTAAGGATTGCAGTGGGAGCGGGAGGGGGTCCAGCGCATCTTTGGCCGAGGTGTGAATGGTTTTGCCGACATGGTAATTGGGGGGCATTTAAAACAAAGGCGGGTAGAGTGCTGTAGTTAGGCCTATACATAGGAAAATTTGCATGATCACGAGCTGTAGGTGAGAGGGGGGGGGGGGGGGGGGGGGGGGGGGGGGGTCCGCGGGGCAATTGGCTTTATTTTACACTACTCTAGTCACCCTCCTTTCTTTCTCTAAAAGCCTATAGTGAGAGGGGGGGAGGGGGACCCGCGCAGGCCGTGTCCAAGGCAGTTTGAACTTGTAGAAAATCCCGTTCTGGAGGAGCGCGGGCCGATCGTCGGACCCCCACCCCATCCGTACCATCGGACCCCCGCCCCATCGGACCCCACCCCATCCGTACCATCGGACGGACCCCCGCCCCATCGGACCCCCGCCCCATCCGTACCATCGGACCCCCGCCCCATCGGACCCCCGCCCCATCGGATCCCTGAGATGTCGGACACAAGTATGCCTGGAGCCCTGTGCGGATGCTGGAGTGTTGATGAGATGTTTCAAAGGGCTGAATCTAGAGTTGCAATTTGGTCCATCGACTCCCCCATAACAAGAATTTTCATCTGTGATTTGCTTGTATTAAACAATGTTAAACTCACCAACATTGCAGCTATATGGAAAGGTTGAATTATCCTCTTTCTATCTGCATGTTATGAGATACTTTCTGTCAGTAAATAAAAGTGCTGGACTTGGGAGGCCCTTGTTTGTATTAACGGGATGGGCTGGTGCCTCCTGCATTATGGGCAAATTCTAAACAGGTGGTACACAGGGACGTGACTAATGATGAGCACTTCCAAACTCCAGTACTTAGGAAAATTATCACCTGCAAGAGAATTTATTGACACAAAGTAGCTCATAACATGTTCATGGTGGATTTTCATCGAACAAATGCTGTGCAGATAGAAAGAAAGTATAATTCATCCTTTCCATACAGCTGCAATGTCGTGAGTTTAACATTGTTTAATACAAGCAAATCGCAGATTAAAATTCTTGTTATGGGGGAGTCCATGGACCGAATTGCAACTATAGATCCAGCCCAATCATAAAAGAATCTAGAGTTGCATTACGGCTATGCTTACAAGCTTGTCATGTCACTACAGCAAGGTCATTCCAAGTCTCTCCTATAGGATCCACTCCACATCACCACACCTGGGAAGCAAACTGGAAGCCAAAACTCCCTTTTGGGATATACCCTAGGCCTACACTCTTTGGCTCATGGAAGCTTAAAGGGGATTTCCATGCATTTTCCTTTTTTTTCTGAGCGTGTACAAATGCAACCAAATGAACCCTAACGGGTTCATTTGGTTCCATATGTACGCTCTCATAAAAAAGCATCAAAAGAAATCCATTAACATGGTCCATTGTTCCATCCATTAACTGAAACATCTTGATGACATCATCAAGATGTTTCAGTTTCACCATTTCTTGGGAACACAGAATGGGGGAACTTTTTATCATGTCCACATCTCTAAGCTATATTAACGACATATTAAAATGTTGAAAATGGGTGTAGTTCCCCTTTAAGTAAAGACTGCCTGAGTGAGAGCAAGTCCTCTGTGTCACTTATACACCATAGACATCTCAACCAAATACACAGAAAGACACAGCCCATTATAAGCTGCTAAGAATTCAGTCATTTTGATCATTGCAATACAAATGTGTATGCCTATCCTGCATATTATTAATAATGATAATAATAAATAATAACTGATCCAGTCTCATCATGTGAAGAACAACAAAGCCGGGCTTTATGTGTCTGTGCTTCATGACGTCATCCTGCGTGTCTAGTCTGACAGAACAGACGTACAAGCTGTGGACAGTACAAGCTCGGACTTATAAATAATGCACGCGGCTTGGAGATCTGCTGTGGTCTGTGGCTGTGCCTGCCCTGCAGCTCAGAACCGTTACGTGATAGCAGCCTCATAATAAACGGACCGTTACATTGTAACGGGCCATTAGAATTAGATCAGAATGCAGTGAAAGCGAACCGCTTCGATTACGAGGAAACCGTTCCATTAGAACACAGTGTAAATGAGCGGCTTCAATGTGAAGATGCTACAATGTAAGCGTTATCTTATTATATAGCACTGTAAACTGACGGCTTCAGTTACATCCTCATAGTTAATTACCTGTCTTAATGACGCAGTCCTCCAGCTGGCGATGATAATAGCAATAATACTGTTGATGTGTATATCGAATTAAAATGAACACATTAAAAGGGTGTTGACAGACAGAAACCAAATGGACGCCGCTGCTGCTGATGATGCTGGAGCCTCTGGCGCCAGGATGCCAGGCTCTGACACGGAAACAAGCCAACCGGGTCTCTATGAAAACAACAACAAGGCCAACCTAATTTATAAGCCTAACAGACACCCATTGTGATGTCATTTTCAGGGAAGTGTTGACATTGCTGACCCCGTTAAGTCCGTGAGTACATTACAACTTCCAAAAGATGCAGATGCGGTCCCGAGTTGAATGGGGGAATCCACTTCTGGAACAAGAGCGACGTCACAAGTGAACAAACACACACTGACTCAACTATCAGGGCTTTTAATGTTATTTGTTCCATGGTCTGAGGTGTTTATTATTGTTTTTCATATTGCATTTTGATATGGTAGTTTAAAAGCCATCATGTTGGGATACGACAGACTCAGTTTTACCTCTTCTTACCAGTTCTATGATGATCTGTTATTAAAGCAACTCAAAACATCAGTTCCTTCAGATGTCAACCTTTGTGGCCAGCTACAATAAGGCTGTTGATAATTGCAGATCTAATTAAGCTCAAGCTCAAGCTTATAATAGAGGGGGGGGGGGGGGGGGGGGGGGGGCTCAAAGCTCAAGCTCACCAAATACCTCTACATCAATGTGGGGATCATTAGTTGACAATGTGTCAGACTATCTGGTATTAGACCCCAAAATAACCACCTAAACTTTACAAACGCTATACAAACAATTTACAAACACTATATAAGTACAATATTTACAGAAAATTAAGTATAGGTTATTTTTATAGTATCAACTACTCGCCTACTACTTATAGTAGTAGTGTACCATTATGCTATACTTATGCTTTATAGTATAGGATAATATCCTATAATAAATATCTAATACTTATAATTAACGGTCATGGCAACCCTCGGCATTCTTCTTCGTCTGTACGAGAACACTGAGTGCTCACACAGGCCCACAGCGCCCCCTACTGGGAGGCTTTATTTGTTATGTTAATTTACTGTCCTTGTTGTAGGTCAGGGGTGCCCAACCTTTTTTGACCCAAGATCTACTTTTCAGCAGCCAACCCCTCCGGGATCTACCAGTCCAATATCAACATTTCAAACCACACGCATCGTTGCCAGCCTGCAGTAACTTCACAACAACACAACACTACGTTGTTTTACCACTTTACTTTATGTCCATATAAGCATAAAGTACAACGGACTTGTCATAAATAGGCCTACAACAGACTTGGGCAAACACTGCCATTGCAAATGCAATCATAATAAGAACAGTCCAGAATAGTCCATTATAAGTTGCAGAACAGTCCATTACACGTTGAACAATACTGTTGGCATAATTCACAGACAGCAGACAACAATCCTCCAAATGAGCCGCTTCGTAGACAGACAGACACGCAGACACGCACACACACACACACATACACACACAAAAATATCGCTCTTTTTTCATTTCCACCTCATTTTTTTTTCTTTCCTCCCCACATCTCCCAAGATCCACTCATGATCAGGCCAAGATCTACTGGTAGATCCCGATCTACTGGTTGGGCTCCCCTGGAGCCCAACCAGTGTGGTGCTGAAGTGTTTATATATAACATAGAACAGCACAGGGAGCTGTCTGTGGTGCTGAAGTGTTTCTATATAACATAGAACAGCACGGGGAGCTGTCTGTGGTGCTGAAATATTTCTGTAGAACATAGAACAGCACAGGGAGCTGTCTGTGGTGCTGAAGTGTTTCTATATAACATAGAACAGCACAGAGAGCTGTCTGTGGTGCTGAAATGTTTCTATAGAACATAGAACAGCACAGGGAGCTGTCTGTGGTGCTGAAGTGTTTCTATATAACATAGAACAGCACAGGGAGCTGTCTGTGGTGCTGAAGTGTTTCTATATAACATAGAACAGCACAGGGAGCTGTCTGTGGTGCTGAAATGTTTCTATAGAACATAGAACAGCACAGGGAGCTGTCTGTGGTGCTGAAGTGTTTTCTATATAACATAGAACAGCACAGAGAGCTGTCTGTGGTGCTGAAATGTTTCTATAGAAAATAGAACAGCACAGGGAGCTGTCTTATTTGCTTATATTCTATAGCAGTGGATTTCGACCATTTTCATACCACAGACCACCATGTGTTGTTGAGTTTTTGTTGACAATTAAGGAAACTGGCAAAATATAACTAACTGTTATAAATAACTGTCGAAATAACAATTCTACATTTTCTAAATTATGTAATTCACATGTTTAAAGCTGAAACCAAATGGACCCATAAGGATCCATTTGGTTTCATTTTACGCTCTCAAGAGTTACAGCTCTATGAGAGCCTAAAATCGCCTATGGTGAGCTTGCAGCACGGATGGAAGCCTGGAGATCGGGGCTAAGTAGTGAGTAGGCCTACTTCCTCCACCACCGTCCATAACAGAGCCAAAGTACTCAACTGTAATCTGGTACTAGTAATATTTAGTCGTATTCCACACCATGGGACATTTAAACAGATATGTGAGGAATAAAAATCACACCCATGAGAAGCGAGTGTCGCTCTTATCATCATACATATTTCGTATCATTCCGGCCAATCACAACGTGCATCCACCGTCGTCATCAATGGGTCAGAGCGATGGTCGTCACGTCACATGCATCTGAGAGCCATCATTGATTAGCCAACCAGGGACCTTAGTTACACCACCAAGAATGGTGGCTTTTTATTGGCCAAGAGGTCCCTACCCATATAAACACACACACACATGCACATACCTTCCCAGAGCTGCACCCACATATATATTTTTATATAAATAATTTTGGAAAAATGAGGAAAATGAATTGTGAATTCACTTCTGGGCCAGGCGTTGTTCTGAAAGGGGCGGGACTGCTGTGCTGAGAACCAATCAGTAATTAAAATAAAGGAAAAACAGCACCATCTTTTTTCCATTGAAATGTTAACAGATTCTTCAGAGTCATATGGTTTTCCACAACACATTTATTTACCAAATAACTACTGATTCCTTTCAAAGTCATTTATTTTTCTCACAATTACAGTATTTTCTTTACAACTTCTTTAAAAAATTAAATTCAAATGGCCTGAAACAATTTTATTATTCAATTCTCTTACAAAGATCCCACATTTTCTCTTCTTTTTTGAGGTCTATTTTTTGCATCACCATCATTTACTATGTATTTAAATTGTCACCAGTTTGGATGGATGGATGATAAATGGTTACATGTATTGATTATGGTTACACAATTATGAAATTATTAAAGGGTCATATCTGCCAATATCGATTCTGACATTCCGACTGACATTGATATTCTACAAAGAACCACAATGGAAACAAGCCTATAGCGGCTAAATTATTCAATCGATCAATAAATAGAATACACTCTTTTAGAAGAGTCTGTTTTTCACTGAATGAGATGAAAACACATTGAGAACGTTTTTCCTGCCCGTATTTGTTTTGTCTTTTGTTCTATCTAGACTGTAGAGGTAGACATTTCTGACTTATAATGAACTCATTGATGATTTTTCTTTGTTTGTTTAGATTTTAGTTTAGTCTTTCATATCATAGAGGAGTGTTAATATAAACGGCTCTCAGGGACAGCTTGTTTGATTTTGCCCTCATAATGATGTAATCAATACACCCTGCTGTAGCCTAAAAAGATGTAAAATAAAGGGATTTATAAGGGATTTCATCAAAGCTGGGTTGTTAGTGTTTATGCTGCACTAAATGACCTAACATATAGGGATTTATAAACATCAGGCTGTTTCCTGATGTTTATGCTATATCCTATTATTACAAAACAATCTAAAATAAAGATAAAGAAGTCTATGTGGAAGAGCCGCCATTGGACTGATCCCATTAAGTGAAAGTTGCCATTAAGTTGCGACAGCGTCTACTCTTCGTCAGCGTCGGGCACGGGGAAGGCGTTGGGGTCGTACAAATCGCGTTTCCAGTCGTACGGGTCAAACGCGGGGGCGGGGGGAAGGCTTATCTTCTCCTCGACGGCCGGGACCACCTCCTCCTCTTTGACGGGGGGTGGGGCCTCTTTCTCTGCGACGACAGGGACCGTGACCACCGCCACGGGGCGGGGGGGGTGGTCGATGAGGCAGTCGGGGTCCCAGTAGGGGTCGCAGTCGTACTCCATGCCTTTCGCCTCCACAGGTGCAGCCTCCGCCTCCACAGGTGCAGCCTCCGCCTCCACAGGTGCAGCCTCCGCCTCCACAGGTGCAGGGGGAGGGACCTCTACTGCAGGGGGAGGGGCCTCTGCGGCAGGGGGAGGGGCCTCCTTGGCGGCCTCGGCCACAAGCTCCTCCTCCGTCTTAACTCTGCAGGGCAATAAAGAGTTAAAGAAATGTTCAGTGATTTCACATAATTCACATACCAAAAGTATGGTGATCATGTAAGGGGTCCCTCCCTGTCCTCAGTGAGCCCCTGGGGTCATAAAACCATGGTTTTAGTTTTTGTGACGGGCCTGTTCGCTTGTTGCACCCTGATACCCTGAAACCAATGTCAGGAAACCCCATACCGTGATATACCCTTAATACGCTGATACCCAGATACCCCAGTCAAGAATAGCTAGAATCCCTATACCACAATACCATGATACCTTGACATTCTGATACCTTGATAGCCTGATATTCCAGTCAGAAATAGAAACCCTATATGAGTCATTCACGGAAACTGTATAATTTGCAGTCCCTCTGACCGTTTTAGCTGTATTTTAATAATTGAATCACTGAAAAATATTTATATTTTTTAATCAAATGAAATGTTCCCTGTAATATTCTGTAAACATTACATGGATTTTATCTTCATATCAGAAATTATCTTGCTTTCTTTCAGCACACACACCCTATTTTGTCCATTTTTTCATGTCCCCAGTGGCCTTCGATGAAAGTGGACGTGACATATGACTATTAAACATCAACAAAAATCCAAAAATTATGACATGAGCATATATCTATCTGTACTTTATTGCTGGACATGTTTAGTTTTTGAATAAATGGATAATTAATCAATTAAATGGCATTACATAGCTGTGTCCCTCAGTTGCACTCAACTCCGTTACACAAGTCATTCTTCTCTTCATAACCACAATTAACTGGCCCTTTAGTGACATCACCAATAGGAAGTAGTATTCTACAGCTCTTCTGACCAACATGCTACAGAAAGTGCCAATTTAAAACCTTATTTTACACGGTTTTAGAGGCATTTTGTACTCTCACGTGTGGTCGTAAATCATAGCAGCTCAACTCAGTTACATGAAATAATGATATAAAACATTTAGTTATGAAGATTCTGTTGGTTATTCCAACAATATATCTGATTCCGTAACCTCAGGCATGCCAAGTCTTCTCCTTTTACTCAACTCAGTTAGAGTTGTGGCTATTTTCAGTACAAAAATCACAACTCTGTTATTAACTTAATTGGCTTAACTCCGTTATCAATTACCATGTTAAAAGATATATAAAAATATATTGAATGCCTGAGATGGATGAATTATGTTTTTCTTATAGCTATAGATGTCCTTAATATTGTGGGCTATTCAGAAAAGTAAAACCTTTCGGTCAAAATTTCAGAAGGTCCAAATCGTACCGTTTCCGTGGAATGACTCCTATATACGATATCGGACATCCTGATACCCTGATACCCTGACTAGGGATGGAGCTCGAGACCTCATACCCGAAAAAACCTGACCAAGCTTATTGACAACCCGGAGTCAATGCTTTGGGTTGCTTTGGGTGTTACAAACAGGTCAAACTGCCCTCTGGGTCAGGGATAAACGGGTGAATTTGACGTCTGGGTCATAGATAAATAAACGGGTCAAACTGACCTGCACCGCGGCTCATAGCGCGGGTCACACAGCACCGGGACGCCCCCTGCTGGCAGGTAGACGATGCTGGGCCGACACAGCTTGTCTTTGGGGTTGCAGAGGAAGATGATGTCGGCGTCCGCCAGGGGGTCCACCGTGGTGGTTGGGGGAGGTGGGGTGGTGGTGGTGGTCGTAGGGGGGAGCGTGGTGGTGGTCGTAGGGGGAGGCGTACTGGTCAGGACTCCCAGGGCGTTCTGGTAGCTGGAGGCGTCGGCCCCATGGACCACCTCTAGGTGGCGCATCTGCTGGTAGAGCATCCGGATCCTGTCAATCTCATACAGCTGGAAAGTAAAGGAAGAGCTTTCATTAGCGTTAGTGTCATTAAAAATCAGTAAGTAAAAATCAGAACTAATTAAAAATCATTTTATTGGGTTTTTGATATAAAAATATACACAACTAGAAAGACACTTTGTCCAGTGTCAACTTGCACATAACAAGCAGGCCACCAATGACCACGAATGAGTGCCACATTTGACACATTTGAACTCCGTGACCTATCACTATCAGCTGGACCTTTAAAGAAAGTCTAATAACAAATTATTTATTCTGTTAGAGTGCCGACCTTTACAATATACAGTATGTCACAATGCTAACAGTTTCCCTAATAAATTTGACCTGCATAGCAACCGTTGCTAAACTATTTGGACTTCCATTGGACAGTGACTAAACTCTGCTACTGTATTTGGATTGTCATTGGAGAGTGACTAAACCCCGCCCCAAAGGGTGCGGTTTTGAGAAGGGCTCTTTATGAGATTTTTGAGTGTGGGTGGGTAAGGTATGCATACATGTACATAATCTGTAATCTAATTTATTTAATTATGTCTCTATCAACACTAGGGTGACCAGATGTCCCTCTTTAAAACAAAGTGCAGATGTATTTAAAGGTGCATACTCCTTCCGTATGTCCGATGCTGTTATAGAAACGGTAGTAACTCTGGAAGTCGGGCGTTCCACGGTACCACTTCGGCTCAACGCTGCGCTTCGGTCGAGAATGAGACAGGAAGTCGTTGGCCTGAAAGGAGTCTATCCTCACACTTCCTGTTTGAGAGGGACATGACACACGCACAGAATAAAGAAAAATACCAGTAGAACAGTTGAGCAGAATTCACAATTGATAATAAAAGTTATTGTACGCTTATGGCTTTACAAGATCACAACAAATATTTACTTAATAAGATTACTAATTCAAGATAACTAATTTATTCATTGTGAATGCAGTGAGCCATATGTATAGGGTCTTTGTTTCCCAAATACATCCCCATGGAAGCAGCTCTGTGGATGTGAACGCCGAACGGGGTTGACTGGACTCCATGTTTATGGAATGACATGAGATTCAAATTTTAAATTTTGTTAGTGTTTTTGGTGATCCCATGTGTGTTTCTATCCCCGCAAATGATCTAGTTTGAACACTCAGCCATTCATATCATAGAGGAGCTTAATGTAAATTGCTCTCAGGAACAGCTTGTTTGATTTTGGCCTCATAATCATGTCATCAGTGCATCCTAATCCAAATGGAGCTATCTTTATTTTAAAGAATATTATCACTCGTAGCATGGTTATCAGCGTAACTTAATTGTACTGTACTGTACCTTGTAGGAATGCATTAATAATTCTACATTGTAGAAATGCATTCATAATTCTACTGTACCTTGAGCATTCTTTATCTTCAACAGGGGAGTTCCTTCTAGAAAATCTACAGCCAAACACAATAGGAAGAAGAATTTACAAGTGTGTGTGTGTGTGTGTGTGTGTGTGTGTGTGTGTGTGTGTGTGTGTGTGTGTGTGTGTGTGTGTGTGTGTGTGTGTGTGTGTGTGTGTGTGTGTGTGTGTGTGTGTGTGTGTGTGTTTCAAGGGTTTTAAAACAAAGACACTCTTAAAATACGGTAATAAAATTATAATCATGTATATCATGTACATTTTTATTTATTTATTTATTTCCAATACTTGATTCTGACTGTGTTAGAAAAGCCACAGTGGTAGCCTGATTATCAAACTCAAGTTCATTTTGAAATTGTCCGCTGTCTGTGAGATTTCAAGGGGGAGGGGTTTTGCTAATGGCCTAGCCTGTTTGCCAACTGCATAAACAACGAGCCAACGAGCGCTACTAGGATGTGAACAAAAGCAGTAAAATACAACCTGATGATTCTTTATCAATCGTAGAAAGTATTTATCATAGGTCGGTTTAATGGACAACCACAATTCACCGCAGTTGCAGCTGCCATGTTTGTTATTTGACACTGTAACTGTTACCCTGTTGAATGATGGGGCTGCTAGCCAATCAGCTGCGTCTGTTTGGTGTTGTCATTAGACGAAACCCCCAACTCTGACTCATTAGTTAAATACTGTACATCTTGGTGCCGAAGGAAATCAGAGGTTGACAATAGAAGGCCAGACCAAGAGACTCAGTCCACTCAGAGAGTGGGCTGGACCAGGCTACCACAGTGGTTGACTGGCTACCGTTCTAAATCTCATTCCAACTGATCCCACAGCTCTGTAGCTGAACTGGATGAAGGTAAATCATTCCAGCTGATCCAACAGCGCTCTAGTTGAACTGGGGATGGGGAGCTCTTGATTTTCTGCTGGCCGGACGGCATCTAAGGAAGTGTGTCTCGCTCTGATGCTCTGATATAGATACACTTTTGAGGCTCTCAGTCATTATAAAATACACAATAACCTCACCTCTGGAGGCTTATTGCTTTGTTAGACAAGTTACCGATTGCAGTTCAGTTCAATCTGATCATCAATATTAAACACATACAGTGAGTAGTAGCACATTATCAGTGTGATATACGCAATGTTACAGTTATGCCGACTTGTGTCGGGCTGTGTGTGGGTTCAGGGTGAAAGGTGAAAGGTGAGGGTCATTCTACACACCTGTCAGGAACAGAAGGCACCACAGCGCCCTCATCAGGACAACCTGTGACATCATTTATCCTCCTGCAACAACATTAAATACATTTAACGTTGTTTAATAACAACATTAAGTTCATTTAACATGATTATAACAACATTGCAAGCATTATATGTTTAACAACATTAAATGCATTTAATATGTTCATTGTTCATAGCAATATTAAATACATTTAACACACGCATGTGCATGCACACATGCACGCACGCACGCGTGCGCACAACACACACACACACACACACACACACACACACACACACACACACACACACACACACACACACACACACACACCACACACACACACACACACACACACACTATGGAATGAACTTCCCATTGCAGTCAGAACTGCAGACTCACTCCCAATCTACTATGGAATTAACTTCCCACTGCAGTCAGAACTGCAGGCTCACTCCCAATCTAAACTATGGAATGAACTTCCCATTCAGTCAGAGCTGAGGTCTGAATGGCAGACTCACCCCCAAACTAAATTATGTTATTAACTTCCCATTGCAGTCAGAACTGCAGACTCACTCCCAATCTAAACTATGGAATGTACTTCCCACTGCAGTCAGAACTGCAGAATTCACTCCCAATCTTCCACCTGCAGTCTGAAAACTCAACTCTTCAGACTCCATCTCAGCTCATAGCACTTGCAGTACTATTACTTGCCCAAGCCTTGACCAGCAGTTTACGCAGCTTTTTTTTTCTTCATATAAATATAAGACTATATAGTATAATGCCCAGTAAAATTGGAATACGGTATGCTGAATATATGCCTTAACTTTAAGACGGAAAAGCCTCACCTCTGTTCTGACTCCACGACGTAACAAACTAAACCAACAGACACGCACAGTCACACACCAGAACACCACAAGTAATGAGTGAGTCCAACTGATCACTAAACTCTGTTTTCATTGGCTGTCCAGCTCTCTCTCTCTCTCTCTCTCTCTCTCCTCTCTCTCTCTCTCTCTCTCTCTCTCTCTCTCTCTCTCTCTCTCTCTCTCTCTCTCTCTCTCTCTCTCTCCACCTCCCTGATGCATTTGCTCTGATGGAAATT
>CM076976.1:33058815-33098815 GCA_039105355.1 Benthosema pterotum
AAGTGCACATGTAAAGGGCCTCTCCCCCGTGTGGGTCCTCATGTGCGATTTCAGATGACCGATTTGACCGCAGCCTTTGCCACAAACTGTACAGGTGAAGGGTTTTTCTCCCGTGTGAGTTCTCATGTGTGTCTTCAGGTTTCCCATGTGAGTGCAGCCTTTGCCGCAAACGGTACAAGTGAAGGGTTTTTCTCCCGTGTGCGTCCTCGTGTGGGTTTTGAGATCGCGCTTTTGACTGAAGCCTTTGCCGCAGACCGCGCAGCTAAAGGGTCTTTCGCCCGTGTGGATCCTGCTGTGTTTCTTGAGATCCCCCTTGTGGTTCCAGCCTTTGCCACAGACTGCGCAGCTAAAGGGTTTCCCCACTTCGGTGTCAGCTTGAGGTTGTTGTGAAAAAAACACCCGATCTGCCCCGGTCTCCTCTCGCTCTTCTTCGCTGTTTTCTGGGTCAGAGTCGGACAGGAGCTGGGATGGAACCCAGTGCTTTATGTAGGCCTGCGTTTTCATGTGGTCAGCCGAGGTGCTGGCCAGAGGCCCCGTGTCCCCGTTATCTTCACCGCCGTCTTCGTCCTTCACGTCCGGGGACGTCAAGGTGTACCCGTCGTCCTCCTTCTGTTCCTCTTTAATGTGTGGAGACTCTGCTGTCTCCTGGAAGATCGGGCTGGATCTCTGCTGGTTCCTCTCTGGTTCCTCCAGGACCAGACTGGATCTCCTGTCCTGATGTTCAGAGGATACCTCCTGGTTACACTCACGGAGGTCCAGGACATCTAGGAGAAAACATAAAACATGAGAAATGAGACAACGGATAATTAACGCAATGGCATCTTATCTGACCAGGTGACGACTACAGCTAAGTCTTGAATTGTACTGTAATCCTTCAAGCTGGTATTACCGGTAGTTTTGTAGCAGTGTGTACTTGATGACTCGTACTGTAACTCTCATTTCTGTTAATAAAAAAAATCGTTCATTCATACTTCTATACCAGACATAAGGCTGTAGGCCTATATCATATATATATGATATATATATATATATATATATATATATATATATATATATATATATATATATATATATATATATATATATATATATATATATATATATATATATATATATATATAATATATATATAATAGATATTTATAATTAGATTAATCACTGATATTTATATCACTACACATTACAGACATTTATAATGATGTGATTATTACATCACTACACATTATTTATAGCCAGATAGTCATTATATCTGTATTGTATTGAGCTGAGCTTTTATTGTGAAATGAGCCCATTCTGCAAACTGTTAATACATATATAACGCATTTATAATAATACATATTAACTTACTGTGTGCAGCATGATGCTCTTCCAGTACTGACGTCATCTTCTGACTCATTGCGTTTATGATAATAAATTAATTAATCAATCTAATCCATAATAATGTTTATATTTAAAAGGTTTAAAAGGTTTTGTGGTTGTTTCTCCAAGCGTCATTATGGATCCCACCGCAGTCCTTCGTTAGGGATGTCACCGCAGTTCTAGGAGAGCCTCGCTGTGATTGGAGGAAAAGCTACAAAAACACTATTTCCGGGTCAACGTGCATCACTACAAGACATCAGTACAGCGCTGTTCTATGGCGCTGTCTCCACCCGCTGGACGTAGAATGAACAACATGCTGCTGTCTGGTGACCCCCAGGGGTCCATTTGGTTCCAAATAAACATTTTGACCTCCTTGATCTTGTTGTTCCTGAAATGCATTTCAATCAAAGACCAAACCGTGCCAGGTAAAATAAATGCTTTTATTGTCATTTTATGTGCAAAGACGTCATAAAGGCAAACTGACAAGTTGTGACGTTTACATGGACAGTGCGGTCAACATGTGCACACGCACCGTGCACACAAATACACGCACACACACACACTTTCATGCTTGTGTGCATGGCACGTCGTGCACACCCGAGGAAGAGTACTCAAGGACACATACGTGTGTATCACATAATTATATATCTGAACACTCTCTTAAATCATATCCAAAGTTGCCCCTGTTTGTTGCCGTGGTTACTAAACAAAACTTCTCTTGCCATGGTTACTAAACAAATATAGTTACAAAGAAATTAACAAGTCAGTTTGAAAGTCATGTTAGTGACTGCAGATCAGATTTATTATATCCAAATCACCCTAGGGTGGATACGGTGATATGGTCCTACATATTATAGGCCTACTATTTTATGATCTATTTTGATTTATCAGATTGTGTTTTGCTGCATCTTATCACATGAAGCCCAAAAAGGTTTAAATCTTTGTTGGAATAGAACAATAATAATCATAATAAATACATTTATATTACGGTCACATGTCGGCCGCTAAATAAGCCATATTTATACATTGTGACGTTTTCATTTTGTGTCCACACATATCACCCCAAGGGCTGATATCATGTCTATCTGGTGGGAAACGGAAGCAGCAGAAGCACATTCACCTCCGAAGCTTTAGAAAGACAGATCTATAAGATGAGAGCCAGAGGTTTTAGATCTACAAGCTGTGAAGTGGAGGTTTTCAATCAAAATGTCCTTTACGGGTCCATTTGGTTTTACACTCTCAATAGTGATTTGTAATCATCTGCATTGATTAATTTGCAGCTGGTCAATTAGAGAAGAAATTATATATATATATATATATATATATATAATATATATATATATATATATATATATATATATATATATATATATATATATATATATATATATATATATATATATGTACACACCCACACATATATATACACCCTATTGGCCTGAATATAAGACTATGTTTTTTCCCAATGGAAATATCCTAAAAAAAATGCAGTTGTCTTATATTCAGGGGCTATACTATTTGACATTCAATGTTCTTTTTTCTGTAAATGCCCCCCCCCCCCCCCCCCCCCCCCCCCCAATAGTTAAAACACCAACATGAGTTAAAAATAAACCCCAACCCTGATTTATGACAACAGAACCCCTAGCATTGCGCTTGGAGAAGCCCCAACATGGAGGATCTAATATGCAGCCCTGGGGAGAACGTGACGCGGTGTTGTTATAAGATAGTAATCATTAGTGCTGCGCGCTTAAAACGACTAAAACGTTTGTGATCTATTTAGACACCTATGCATGGAATTTAGTGTCCAACTTAGAGCAAGATTCATCCAACAATGTACTTGTGGTGCTTTAACTTTTATTGAAAAATAGCAGCCGTTCACGGCTCACAGCGCGCAACAGAGTGGTGCGCTATGGGCTGTGAACGCCTGCAAATCTTTCAGTATGGTCTTTAAGAGTAAAAGTTTTGTAGAATATAGTTTTTTAAGAATCTAAACACTTGCGTCTTTTTAAAAACACACAGTAGTTATCAGTCCCAGTAACACTGTTAGAACGCAATGTTAGTAAAGTGAAACCCAGATTCTCCTCTGAGGAAGAACTGCTGGCCTGCTCATTATGGCCTAAAAGAATGGCAACTAAACAAACGTAGCCAAGCAGTTTTCTGCTTCTAGGGGCCGACGGCGTGAAACAAACAAACATAAAACACAGTGAAACGGCTTTCGGCTTCCTGGGGACCGATGGCATGGAACAAACGAAAAAAAAAAAAAAAAAAAAAACACAGTGAAGCGGCTTTCTGCTTCCTGGGGACCGATGGCATGGAACAAACGAAAAAAAAAAAAAACACAGTGAAGCAGCTTTCTGCTTCTAGGGGCCGACGGTGTGAAACAAACCCCCACTGTACCTTTCGACAGGCAGCCTCTGTAGACATTTTAAAAGCACAGCTCAAGATCTACTTTTATACTCTTGCTTTTAATAGATCTTTTAAATTCCTTGCTATTCATGTCCTCACTGTATTGTATTACCGATATCAATATTGTGCATTGAAGCACTTTATAGAGCAATTAAGATATTTAGAGGCTGGACCACAGTCCAGCCATTGAGTTTTCTATTTTGTCCCGCTGCGTGTTTGAGTGTGACATTCCTGAACTGGCCTCAAACTGAGCTGGAGCATGTGCTGGAGATGAATACAGTGATGCGACAACACATTTTGTGATGGAGATGAATACAATGATGTTATAACACACGGTGTGATGGAGATGAATACAGTGTGGTGTTTCATATCGAGTGTATTAGGGTAAAGAGGCTCACCCTTTGGTTCCGTGTTCCCTAATCCATACTTACTTTAGGGTTTATTGTTGTCAGCAGGGTTTGTGGGATGGAGAAAATACTGAGTAGTACTGGCATGGTTTTGTGGCGCTAGATTAAAACATGTTTTTATGATGTCAGATTAAAAACATGTTCTTTACAGAGTTCAGATAAAAACAAGGTTTTTTTTCTCCATGATGTCAGATCAGATTCCTGTTAGCCAAATGTTTTAACATTTAATCAAACCACCCTATACCCAAACATTTCTCCTTTAGTCAACAGTACATTCTCACTAGAGCTAATAGTACCGTAATTAAAGACAGTAAGATTCTTATTGTAGAACAGGTGAATTACAGATATCTTGTGGAATACATCTGGAGTCTAGTGGATATTAAATGTTAAAACAGTTTGTTTTGGGATTAACACCAAACTGACCTGACAGGTATAGAACAAAACCAAACCAAAGTTGAGACTTGAGAGAGACAGAGGGAGCAAATGGAAGCGGGGGTGGGTCCATTTGGTTCCATTGAATGTGTATAATAAGGGGTCCCTGTCCTAATGCAAACCAAACTAGGGGGTCCTTGAAAATTAAAACATTTAAAAAGTTTTGACTAACTGTAGCAACCCTCAGTGACAGCTGGGGTGAAAAGAAAACAGTCATCCTAGTCTAAAGACGGCATAGTCTGAAGACTAAGCACTTCCTAGTCTAAAGACTAAGCACATTTTAGTCTGAAGACTAAACACATCCTAGTCTTAAGGCTAAACATGTCCTAGTCTGAAGACTAAACACATCCTAGACTTAAGGCTGAACATGTCCTAGTCTTAAGGCTGAACATGTCCTAGTCTTAAGGCTAAACATGTCCTAGTCTTACGACTAAACACATCCTAGTCTTACGACTAAACATGTCCTTATCTGAAGACCCAAAGCATCCTAGTCTTAAGCCTAAAGCCTAATAAGGAGTCTGAAGACTAATCACATTCTAAATCCTAGTCCTCGTCATCCTCGTCGTCTTCACTGATTGGGTATCCCCGTGCGGCGGCTGGGGAACGGCGCTCTTCACTGATTGGGTGGTATCGCGGCGGGGGGCGGGGCGAGGGTGGGGGGGACGTCTTGGTGAAAAAGGGCAGGCGGAAGGAGGTGGGGGAAGGGGAGCGGGAAGGGGAGGGGCTTGTTTCTGGCTCCTCCTCCTCTCTGGCGGGGCTGGAGCTAGGCGACTGCCTGGGAGAGATGGCCTGGAGCATCCTGCCACGCCCCTCCTTTAACATGTGTTTCTATATGGGGAGAGAGGGACAATGTGTTAACACTAGAGAGAGAGAGAGAGAGAGAGAGAGAGAGAGAGAGAGAGAGAGAGAGAGAGAGAGAGAGAGAGAGAGAGAGAGAGAGAGAGAGAGAGAGAGAGAGAGAGAGAGAGAGAGAGAGAGAGAGAGAGAGAGAGAGAGAGAGAGAGAGAGAGAGAGAGAGAGAGAGAGAGAGACTGCATTAATACAGGGCCCGCCTGTACTTGTGTGCACAAACCCATTGAACTGAACCAAACGATAAAACAGCAAAAAGAAAACTAAGTGAGACATATTGGAAAGAAGCAACACAAAGGCAGAGTAGAATAGAATGCTATCGGGCCATAAACAGAGAATACACCACAACAGAATACCTGAGCACTGTGACTGACTCATCTGTCCACTGTACCGAGACATCAGAGACACATACCGTCCACTGTACCGAAACACATACTGTCTATCGACTGTACCAAGACATCAGACACATACTGTCTGCCCACTGTATCATTACACCATCGACATACTGTCCACTGTACCAAAACATCAGAGACACATACTGTCCACTGTACCAAAACAGAGACACATACTGTCTGTCCACTGTACCGAGACATCAGAGACACATACCGTCCACTGTAGCAAAACCTCAGACACATACTGTCCATCCACTGTACCAAGACTTCAGAAACACATACTGCCCACTGTATCATTACACCATCGACATACTGTCCACTGTACCAAAACATCAGAGACACATACTGTCCACTGTACCAAAACAGAGACACATACTGTCTGTCCACTGTACCAAGACATCAGAGACACATATTGTCCACTGTACCAATTACATCAGCAACATACTGTAACAAGACATAAGAGACACAAGAGACACATACGGTCCATCCACTGTACCAAGACATCGGAGACACATACTCTCCACTGTACCAAGACATCGGAGACACATACTGTCCACTGTACCAAGACATCAGCGACATATACTGTCAGTCTACTGTACCAAAATATCAGAGTCATGTGGCATAAACGTTATGTGAAGCTCAGCCAATCATGGCAAGGCTTACTGACTTACTTACATCCTGTGGCCACACACCATGCAATCAACCAATCACGGCACTGCAGTCCTCAATGCTCTTCAACCAATCATATGATCACTCCTTGCCTGGTCGGACCAATCACATGCTCTCTACTTGCCTGGCGTTAAACATGGGGGGGCGGGGCTTTAAAGAAACAGTGTAAACATAAACTTCGTCGCACCAGAGCTCCCTCCGGGCCAAACATCTGCAGGAAGTTCCCGATGAACTCTCTGGACTTCTCCTCCCACTTCTGGATCAGATCGATGGACTTCTCCTCAACCTAGAAGAGAGTCATTAAACATTATTAAACATTATCATCCTCCTCCCACTTCGATATCAGATGGACTTCTCTTCAACCTAGAAGATAGTCATTAAAGGACCAGTGAAATGGAATGTTTTTTCACACTTTTAGACCACATCTGTGGTTATTATAATGGCCAATAGAAATCAAGCTGAATCGTCCTCTGAAAAAAAAAATCAAACAAAAAAACATAGGTTTCTTGATTACAGTCAGAACTACTCATTTTGGCATCCAGTGTATTAAACCATTCTGTACTGTACCTTGTGGTGTTTTAACTTTCATTGAAAAATTGCTATTTTTAGGGTAGAATGTGAGAACGCAGCACAAATCTTTCACTATCTTCTTTCAGAGCGAATGTTTTGTAGAATCTACAATGCCAGGCCAAATGGGTTAAACTAATCATCACATAGTTATAATATATACCGGAAACATTATATGGTAGAAATAAGCCACATAGCAGTAAAGTGGCAGAGCTGAGCAACTATTGTGAACAAACAGTCCTCGTATGGCATGTAATATGACTCAGCGTAGAGCTATACTACATGCCCTCCCCTACACAATCTCCCCAAAAATAGCTCAGCTCATAGCACGCCACTCTGTGGTGCCCTAAGAGCTGTGAACGCCTGCTATTTTTCAATGAAAGTCAAAAGTTAAAAGTACAATACAGAATGGTTTAAACATTATGAAACATTATCATCATTCACATTCACTTTTGGGCCGGATTGAAGCTCTTCTCGTCCACCATATAAGATACACATACTATATAATATACAGTAGATATATAATAATATGGATATACCAATATTATTATTGTTATTATTACGCTGACCTTCTGAACAAACTCCTTGGACTTCTCCTCCACGTCTCTGACCTTCCTCTTGACCTTGTCCACTCGCTCCTGGAGGTTGTACTTCTTCTCCTGGGAAATATAACATTGTTTTATTATTATAACATTATTACAACAATATTAAACATCTTGTCCACTCTCTCCTGCAGGATGAATTTCTACTCCTGGAAATATACTATCACACATTACCATTAAAAGAGTTTTAATTTTATTATAGTTTTTTTACATGTAGAAAACATTAAAACTGTTCCAATGGTTTTTTTTTGTTTGGTTGTTTTTTACATGTAGCAGCCATGCTTGGTCACAAGAGGGAGCAATTTGCTAACATTCTGAGCCTGTGTCAAAGAGTCTGTTCATCTATGAGCCACAGTGGCCCTTTAAAATCATTAGTCCTCCACCAGTGCTCCCTTTTTCCTTCATCAGAGGCAGCTCAGTAAGGCGCTTCCTGATTGGCTAAGTAACAAATAATCCCACCGGAACTTCTTATAGGGATTTCTTTGGAGGCCTCCTGCAGCCTCTAGAGGCGTCAAAAAGGCAATATTTTTTGGAGATGATCTAGAATAGATTAATGAAAAACATAAAACAATAAAAAACTATGTAATTATTATTTTGAACATAAAATTACATATTGGAGCTTTAAGCTACAGCTTGACAATAATAAACTCTAAACTTTGCTACAGTGAAACCTGTTGGTATGGTCATACTGGTTGGTTTGACTGTACCCAATGGGCATAGAAACCCTCTAGCTCTCTCCTCAGTGCCCGCAGGTGAGTGGTCCTTAATTGAAATAAACATTATGTGGAGCTGCAGTATTACTAGTTGAGTTGACCCTCACATCACATCACTCTCAGTGATCAGTTTAACATTTATGTCTTCAGGTCATGAATGTTATTCTATCTGTCTCACCTTCTCTCTCACTACACCCCACTGTCTCTCAACCATTTAACCTTCGCTTTAACCTGTCTCTCACCCTAACACACAACACTGTAAATAAAACCATTCATTAGGGCTGCACGATTACAAAATTATGACCGATGTCTAATCTTTGATTATTTTCAGGGACATCTCTGATTATTTTGTGTTTTAAACTATCGGAGGCTGCACCTTAGTGCTGCAAGAACTGGCCAAAAGTTACATTCAAATATTCCTTTTAAAATAGCATGTGGATTCAAATGAATATTGAATTATTAGAATATCGAATGTATATAATATCAACATGAAATATGGCAGCCTAATATTGCGCCTCCTATAGAGTAAACCAGCGGAACCACGCTGCACATTAGGGCTGCAAACGAATATTCCATATTCGAAAGAATATTTGAATATTAAAATGTAAAGAATATTTGAATGTCAATTTAAGGTTTGAATTTAAAATAAATAGTAATAAAAATACTGTTTGAGTTCCCACAAGACGCTGTATCACATAAACTAAAACAAACTAATACAAAAATAGGCTATTAAGATGATTATCAATCATTAATTTGATCTCGCAAGACTCAAGAGAGCGCATTCCTCAGCACCAACCGTGGACAATACAGAACTGGAGAAAATAGAGGAACAAAGAGGATGTTTTACAGCATATTAGGATGCAATATTTCATATTGATATAATATACATTCAATATTCGAATAATTCAATATTTGTTCGAATCCAAATGGTGTTTTAAAAGGAATATTCAAATGTAATTTTAGTCCAGTTCTTGCAGCACTACTGCACATAAATATCCTGTTTGGGAAGCTGTCTTGCTAATGTTTTGCTAATGCCAAATGCTAGTGAGCTCAAACAGACCCATCCGTGCTCCAGAAAATGCCAATACTCCCATCTGCATCAGCAGGGACTCCCTGAACATCAAACCGTTTATCCATACCATAGAGTTAGTCAGTGCAGTGTTGCCAACTTGGCCCATTTGTCGCTATATTTAGCGCTTTTTCAGACCCCCCTAGCGCCAAAATTAGTGAAAAACTCCTGGCGGAAAATCTAGTGCTTTTTGGCTGGTGAGTTGGGGTGAAATTGACTGACAGGCGCCAGAGATAAAACCCTCATTTTTCACCATTTCTCCTCCTATGGTCCCCAGGCTAAATGATGGATGATGGACAGCTGGTTAACCAGATGTAACTCTCAAGAGTTAAAATATTCATCATGTGAATTAGCCCAAGTCTACACAACTAGAGAATGTAGATAGATTAATGGTCATTTAATGGTCATATTCCCTTCCAGGCGAGCATCTAGCACATTCTAGTACATTTTGGAAGTGCCACTAGTGCATTTTGGATTTTGGCAGTTGGCAACACTGAGTCAGTGTTTTAGTCCGTGGTTATAATGAAGGTGGACGGCAGAGTGTGTTGTCCATGTGGTCTAGGTTTACCATAGACGTTATAATGGAGGTGGACGGAATAGGTAAGAGAGGCACTCTTTGTGTTAACAAAGTATTCAATCAACCATAGTATATACAATTGTCTCCTTTCATTAATGGTTCCTTGAGAGGTGTGTGTGGGCTGTACTTACATTAATGTAGCTAACGTTTAGCTCCTTAGCAGTGTATCCTCGCTGGAGGTTGCGCCGGACGTAAACATCGTAGTCTCGTACAATCCTGGTGATGATGTCAGAGGTGGAGATGCCTTCTGTCCGCTGTGTGGGAGCAAACATTCCTGCAACACAGCACAGCAAGGCAAAAGTAAAATGACGATCTGAGCACTCAAAAAGTTAAAACTTTAAAAAAGGATGAGGAGAGCATGTATGAAGTACCTTAATTTATTCAATAAATAAATAAAGCACAGCACAGCAAGGGTCAATACTACAGCACAGCACAGCAAGGGTCAATACTACAGCAGAGCACAGCAAGGGTCAATACTACAGCACAGCACAGCAAGGGTCAATACTACAGCACAGCACAGCAAGGGTCAATACTACAGCAGAGCACAGCAAGGGTCAATACTACAGCACAGCACAGCAAGGGTTAATACTAGAGCATAGCACAGCAAGGGTTAATACTACAGCAGAGCACAGCAAGGGTCAATACTCAACCCAGTCTCATGAGGTTTTGGCGAATATGCACGCAATGGCACAGGGCCCATTACGTGAATACTCGCCAAGAATAGGCAAAAATCCGTGGATATTCGCTTACAATAAATCCGTGCATATTCGTCTTCCCACTGAAAATGAGCGAATTGCCGCGCTGAGCATTGCGATGGTCGGCAGAGCCGACTCAGCCGCGTCCAAGTTGCGACATGTTAGGGACAGAATAGTAAATATTAAAAAACCCAAATGCCCCCACCCCCAACCAGCCACTTCCGGTTTGTGGAAAAAACACGCCCCCGCTCATGGTCACGGATTTTTGCTTTAACTCGTAGTGTATCCACGCAATTCCTAGGTGCCATTCCGTGTATAGTGTAGTACTTTCTGTGAGACTGCACTGCAATACTACAGCACAGCACAGCAAGGGTCAATACTACAGCACAGCACAGCAAGGGTTAATACTACAGCAGAGCACAGCACAGCAAGAGTTAAAGGTAATAGAGGCAAGCGTGTAAAAACACTATGATTGTAAACAGATTTGTTTAAAAACAGAATCCAACTACACCTCACGTCCACTCTATCGGCTCATTATGAAACTGCTGGAGACTGCTGTGCTGTGATTGGCTAAAACACGGCCTCACCCCACACAACCCTCTCCCCGCCTTCCCTGAGTCTGACGTATGTTTTGCTCTTGTGATTTGTTGACAACAACAAGTTCTGGACCGTTTGCAGGACGAAGTAATGGAAGTAAATCTGCAGTTCTGATTACAATGAGAGGTTCATTCCATAGTTTTGGGTCTAGAATGGAAAAGAGCCTGGGATGTGTGGAGCGTTGTCCAGGGTGTTTTAGGGAAGGGAGAAGAGTCTGGGGGCGCAGAGCGCTGGCCAGGGTGTTTTAGAGAATGGAGAGAGTCTGGGGTGTGTGGAACGTTGTCCTGGCGCGTGTGGAGCATTGTCCGGGGTGTTTTAGAGTCTGGCGCGTGTGGAGCATTGTCCGGGGTGTTTTAGAGTCTGGCGCGTGTGGAGCATTGTCCGGGGTGTTTTAGAGTCTGGGGCGTGTGGAGCATTGTCCGGGGTGTTTTA
The DNA here is from genome assembly GCA_039105355.1 of Benthosema pterotum. NCBI lineage: Eukaryota > Metazoa > Chordata > Actinopteri > Myctophiformes > Myctophidae > Benthosema > Benthosema pterotum. Next base: position 33,070,582 of record CM076976.1, read on the forward strand.
GATGCACATACCTGCGTCCTTGATGTGCTTGTAAACATCATCACTTCCTGCTGAGGAGTATGGGATGTCATCATGGGCAACAAAGTCAATCTGTGGACACAATGTTACAATGTATGTTACCATAGCAGCCATTTAACTATACAACCACGTTACAATGTAACTTGTCTGTTAGGTTAGTACTACGGTACATTTAAAGGGTTAGTATTAGGGGATATTTAATGGATTACTGTTGGGGTACATTGAAAAGGTCCAGGGTTATGCTTGTTACACACCAGCGAAAAAGCGAAACGATTTTTTTCGCGCGAATATTTCGCTTTTTTTTAAAACATATTGGAGTCAAGGTAAGCTTACACACCACGGCGAATTAGCGAAATAGCGAAAATGCGACTATTTTCGCTTTTTGTTTTTTCGCTTTTGTGTCGAATTTTTCAGCTAGTCGCAGGCGACTAATACCCGCTGACCAATCAGAATGCAGTCTAAACTGCACTGCCGTGTACTGCAGCGCATCTTTCTCTCTCTCTGTGTGTGTGTGTGTGTGTGTGTGTGTGTGTGTGTGTGTGTGTGCGCGCGCGCGCGCCCTCGTTATTAAACCACAGTGTTCACTGTTCCATGTTGCGCCAGGGCATATCCAGGGCGCATCGCGCATTGGAAGGGAAAGATATCAATATGTCACAACCTATAGCTCTGGTTTGGTTTTGGAACTGCCTATGGGACGGGAGCGGTCCTATGTTCCCCGGGTTCTATGTTCCCCGGGTTCTATGTTCCCCGTTTTTTGTATGGACCGGGGAACATAGAACCCTTTTCTTTAAAAAGGGTCCTATGTTCCCCGCCTGGTATCGTAACATGGAACAAGACGGGAATGTTTTTTGTGCGTGACTATTTCTTGCCTTACTAGGCGTAAGGACAGTGACAGTGTTGACAATTCTGGGTGGGGGCGTGGGGGGGGGGGGGGGGGGGGGGTCGCGGGGAGGCTTGATGGTTTTTTTTTTTGAGCCCCCATGAGGACGGACGCAGGATAACGCCCCTGCCAGCCAGGCCCGCAACATCATTAGGGCACAGAAAGACCACAAACCCGACGTTTGAAAAACTATCCTTTTCTCACGATGACATCTTCACAGAAACATATCAAACAAATAGAACGTTACAATAAATTGTAAGGATTATGCATAATCACATTTGAAGATCACGATGATCAACACAGCTGCGCACAGCTGCGCCCCGAGGAGAGAAATAAAAGGCAAGGGGTCTGGAGCGACACGCGCTCTCATGCTTTAATAGGATAACTTCTCGTAACTTCCCGAAACGTTCTCATCTTGCGGGCCGCGGACCCCCAAATGGATATGCCCGTCATTGAAATGAGACCACGAGAAGTTGGGAACTTTACCAAGTGAGTAGCCTAGTCCTGGCGTTGTGCATTCGCTCGAAATTGAAATCAGCTGTGGTGCGAGCGAGGAAAGCTGCTGCGCATTTGTCACTGATTGATCTATCTAGGCTATTTGATTGATCTACTTCGGGGATTTATAACAGGTGGTCCGGGGACCACCAGTCGTTCTTGAGAGAGTTCCCGGTGGCCCCCAGGTAAATGATGGAAAGTTGGTTAAACCAGATCTTTGAGCTCGTAAAAATGAAATCAAATGGACCGGGTCCATTGTATTGCGCATCAATCCATGGCCAATACCGCCTCTTGTTGAGGCTGCTGTGAGTTTAACAGGTGGTCCGGGGACCACCAGTGGTCCTTGAGAAGGTTCCAGGTGGTCCTCAGGCTAAATGATGGAAAGTTGGTTAACCAGATGTAACTCTTGAGAATGTAAAAATGACCCTTGCGGGTCCATTTGGTTTCATTTTCACACTATTCATCATCTGAATTAGCACCACTTAATTAAGAAGTTTAAACTGTTTTGTTGGCAAAATCCAGCCTGGAATTGTGGACAAAACCAAAAGAATTCTTTAGTTTTAGGTCTTTGAGGCTAAAATGTCATCAAATGGTGGTCCGTGGCTCAAATGCTGAACAAATGGTGGTCCCTTGAGTCAAAAAGGTTGAAAACCACTGAGATAGACGATATGGCATTTTTAATTTGGTTGAGTAAGATGATCAACTTGTATTTCAGTATTTTTAGGAGTGGAGGGGGCGGAAAGGTGAATTTAATCGTTTTATACGCCAGGGGGGGAGGGGGAGAGGAAAGGCGAATTTAATCGTTTTATACGCTTCGCTTTTTGGTGTGTACAGGAGGCCACGACTAAATTCGCCGGCAAATATTTCGCCTTTTTTTGTTCGCTTTTTCGAGTCGTTTCGCTTTTTCGCTGGTGTGTAACAAGCATTAGGATTAGGGTACAGAACGCATTTAAAGGGTCTTACCCGGTGTCGGGTCAGGAACTCGGGCGTGAGGGTCCACGGTGCGTCTCGGACCACCTCGTCGACGTAACGACAGTGACTGACAGCATCGTAGCGCTCATCCTCGTTCATCACCGTGAAACCTTTATACTTATGGGTTAGAGCGTCACTGCACACTGTGAAAATATAAAAAAAACAATAGAATAATAATAGAATAATAATATAATATAATATATATAATAATAAACCTTCATACAGTGCTTATGTTACAGCATGGGTTTTCAACCTTTTTGATGCCAGGGCCCACTATTTATTCAGCATTTGAGAAGTGAAGTGAATTTAATTGAACTGAGATAGGATGAGTCAGTGGAGGTCTCAGCCTAGATTTTTGTCACTGCTAAACCTTTGCCTTTCTAGGCACAATGGGCTCCATTTTCGCTCCCTGCCTTATCCATAACGTTACCCGAAACCCGCAACGAATTCCCTTATTGGTATTTCCGTCACCTTTCCTCTTCCCTTAGCCACTATTCTTTATGCCGACACCTTTATTTGTGACTGGAGGTGTGGTCATAGGCGTGTTTGTCGCGCAGTCCCTTAAGTTGCTAATTTCGTCAAATAGATTTGGGAACTAGATAATGCGATTTCAAAGCACCGGCTAACCCATATGAGAAGGCAGAGCCACGTGCGCACAGTGCGGGCATCTGTGCGCCTTGGAGATGTCCACGACTCCACGTGGAAAGGCACCAGTTAAATTCATCTCCTTATTTATGGATTGTCCTATAAACAGCTGTTGATTGCCTGCTGTCGGTCACTTCCTTGTGTCTAGGTAATGTACAGTATATAATATAATTAAATACATTAATTAACTTGTGACGCAATGCTGTAAATTGCAAAAAAGTCGGGATTTTTCGGCAAAAACAGACTTTTTGATCATTCATTTCTCGGTCAATTCTGGACCATTTTTTACAATTCAAAACGCAGCGTGATGGGAAAACATCACCAGGGGTGGACTGGGAGCTCAAAACGTACCGGGCAATTTTGTCTCAGAGCGGCCCTCAGAGCGGCCCTCTGAATCTTTGTGGGGGCTCCGGGGCCTGAGCCCCCATGAGAATTTAAGACATAAGGGGCTCTGGGGCTCGGGCTAACTAAAATTAGTTAGTTAGTTTTAGTTAACTATAAAAACCCTGCAATAGGCAGTCTCATTTGAAGAGGACAGAGGGCCGCCAGCACTGATTTGTGGGCCGGTTTTGTGCAGATTTTTTTTTTTTTTAATTAAAACACGACATTAACGGCCCCCGGGGGGGGTCGGCCCACCGGGAAAATGCCCTGTATGCCAGACTGTCAGTCCACCCTGAACATCACTCTCTCTGATGCATAACATGTTGAATGGTAAGAACTGATTGAGAATTGACCAAGCTATAATTGTTTGAAAATAAGAGCTATAATCTTTGAGAATAGAATCTTGCGCCCGTCCTCATCGGGGCTGAAAAAAGAAAAGAAAAAAAGAAACAGCCCCACCTCCCCTGTGACTAATATAAGCCTACAGTCGTATTGTGCTTTCTGTAAACATGTTTTCTCATGCATATGAAGTATGAAACATTTGAATTGAATAGAAATAAAACAAGTTCTTTTTTTTCTTTTGCTACTTTTATTTTCTTTTATTTACAGCATAAATTTATACACTCAGAAGCAGTGGAGCTCTGGACCAGAGCTAACTATACCCTACAGGTAAAGAAAAGCCTGATTAGCATTTGAATATTTGATGGCCCTGTTGCCTATAGGTGACATGGTCAATGCCCAGCCGACAATAGGCTAAGTCTCCGCCCCCGAAACTCCTGTCCCAAAAGGTGTGAAAAGCCCAAGCACCCCAGCCCCAGAATTGTGAAATCCTCATGGGGATTCTCTGTGGCTGTTTGCCGATGTGTGTGTGGTGTAGATCTATAAATCATGCGTACCTCCCACTATCAGGTGTGTGTTGGGGAACAGACATTTGGCTTGCATTAAGGCTCTGGCGTGTCCTGAGTGGAAGACGTCGAAGATCCCGTCTGCGTAGACCCGTACCGGTCTGTCTGCTGAAGAGAGAGACAGAAAGGCTGTTAGACAGACAGACAGGCTGTCATGGAGAGGGGTTTTGTAGTAAATACTGACCATATAAAATGATCCTGCAATCTAAGACAGATTTGTTTTTGGCCCTTGAATGATGGCTAAAATATCATGTCACTGACAATGGGTGGAATTCTCGAACGCTGTGGTGTAGCCAGGTATGGTGTAAGTCTTCTCATTGACTGCATGGCAGCAAACCAGGTCTGGGGCCTTGTCTGTAGGCCAAAATCCTATACCTCCCAGACCTGACCCTGGGCTTACCAAATAATTATCCATAATAATCTGCAATTCAAAAAGACACACAACCCCTGCATCGCCGCAGCTACTTTGGTAACTTCCCCACTTTCAATACACCTATTTCCTTCGAACACACATACACACAGCCCGAGAATAAGCTCTGTGGACCCGCTGTTGGCGGTCCCGTTCTGACGACGTGTAAACATTAAAGGGGAATTCCACCCATTTTCAAGTTTTTTTCTGAGAGTGTACAAATGCAACCACATTTTGCTGCGATTGATTGGTGGGGACAATATATGAATCGAACGGCATAATAATATGAATACTACTACTACTACTACTACCATTACCACTAATCATGATAATATAATCTCTCAACCAGCTGTGATACTTTGGAACAAAATAGACCCTTACGGTAGTGGAACTGTGGACAAAAAGGAATCTACTTGGATCCGTTGTAGCCAATCTGCAATTTCACTAACACGTCTCCGGGGCCATAAGGGTCCATTTGGTTCCATTTGTTAGTTGTAGGGCCCATTTCGGTCGTATCACAAATTTAGGTATCCCCCGAAACTCCCTCGACTACAGGACACATAGTATATGATGCCAACATTGATGTGTGTGACAGTGCACATCAACTTATATACATTTGTATGTTTGGCCTGCACAGACACTCTGCCCTCTGCCTTATATATTGGTGTTTCCAATACTACTCACATGAGTGCACTGCTGTGCAAACAGTTGCAACTATGTCTTATTCTTTGTTATGGTTTATTATGCACAGACCTTTGCCTATATAGATATTACCACTGTCCTCCTCCATATTCCATTTTTTCCCCATTACTGCTACATTACCTACCTCCCTGTTCATGTTCATAATCATTTGGATAATTTCACGTTATCCACTACTATTACAATTCCTCTTATGTCCAAAGATTACATTGCCTATGACAAAAGATGCAGTGTTGCAAAGTGTACAAAAACACTTTACTCACGATTTTCTAAATTGGACACGTTGCCCGTTGCCCGTCGCCACGGCGTGGACTGGGGCCTCAAGTCTAGTGTCATTAATAGATCCCTTATCGTTGCATGTCAAGCCCATATATTGTGCTTCACAGCCTCGACTCGGTTATAAGTCGACCCCCATTAAGAGTCATTTACGGAAAAAGAACATTGTATGTCAAATAATATAGTCCCCGAATATAAGACGACTCAATTTTTTAGGGTTACTAGTGGGAAAAAAACATATATTCAGGCCAATAGGGTATATAAGTGCATATATTTACGAGGGGTTCCTCTCTTAGCTTCCTCCATGCTGACTCTCAGATAAGGATCTTTAGATGATTCCAGTTCATCTGCAAATGGAGCGGGATGCTTCAGACCCTACACATGCACGCGCACGCACACGCACACCCACCACACACACACACACACACACACACACACACACACACACACACACACACACACACACACACACACACACACACACACACACACACCACACACACACCACACACACACACAACACACACACACACACACACACACACACACGGAATAGGTGTGCGACACAGTTAATAGTAACTTGGCTGCGGACCCCCATCCGAACATGTTGTTCGAGGGATCCCCAGAAGCAAATATTTGAGTTAAAAAAATGTTTGCTCTGTCTGAACCAATATATTCAAAGATTAGCGCCACATTTTCTCGACAAAAAAGAAATAGCAGATCTACAAGCTCACGGTGCGGCACTCCCCGCGTTATGAGCTAGCCTGTAGATAACAGAGTTTTTATAGGATGTTTTGGTCTATGTGGCCAGGCCCAGAGTCTCACAAGAACTCGCACAGCATTTATTTTTCTACAGTATTTATTTCTTACCACAGTGTATCGAGGTACTTTCAGAGGTCGTTGACCTTCCTCCGTCTCTCCGTTGGAACTCTCCTCTCTCCGTCTCTTCCTGCTTCCTGTCAGCTGACCGCTGGATGACCCCTCCTGACCCCTGGATGACCCCTCCATCCTAAAGGCCAAAGATCAAAGGAAGTATGAAGTGTCTCCTCAACACACAAAAAGGTTTGGAGATCTGTTGGAAATTGATTACATGAAACACCCATACAAGTACGTGTCACCTGTGTGACCAGTGCTGATGTTTGTAAACAAATACTTGGATCTATAGAGCTCAGCAGTCCCCTCATGACGTCGACCTTGTTCCAGAAACGGATCCACCATTCATTTTCCTCATAGGCTTTTCACAAAACATTTTGAAAATGATTATGCTGAGGATAAAGCCAATTCGGGTCTCAACAATATAACTCTGGTCTGGATAAATTCCCAACCGGGGTTTGTAATGGACCCGATTTTTTAAGGATTCATCCACAGCTGCGAGGACAAGGAGAGGAAAGACGAACTGAATGGAAAACCAGGGACCTTCAAGCTGTGAGGAGACCCACTGTGGAACGCATTGGTGATTTTAGGGGGGTGCCAGGGGGACACTTGCCCCCGCCGATGGTTTTAGTCAGTTGTAACTAACATTGGCATGTTGTGTCAATAAATGTGTAAATAAATCACATAGTGTCTGAGGACTTGTCTAGCACATTTAGTTGCATATTTTCTATAGCAGTGGGTTTTCAACCCTTTTCATACCAGGGCCCAATATTTATTCTACATTTTAGCCACAGAGGACCACCGTTTGATGTTGAGTTAGTAGTCAATAACTAAGGATTTTCACGTTTTTTGGCCATGATTTAGGAGCGATAAACTGGCAAGACGTTGGTCGAAATAAGTTAACAATTGTACATTTTCTAATTGTGTGGATTCTTGGGGAAAATCACGCAAGTCAGATGTTTAAATAATAATTTTGAGAGTGTAAAATTTTAAACACTAGCAAGAGTTACAGTCTATACAGTTACAGGTCCATATGTGCCCCCACTGGCGGGAGAGCCTAAAATCGCCTATGGTGTAACAGTTTGTTGGAATCCAGGACCTTCTAGCTGCGAGGAGACAGCACTATGGTAAACCCAACAACCTTTACATTAAGCCTCGGGTGGGGGGGGGGGGGGGGGGGGGGTGACTGGAAATGCAAGTCATGTGGAAACTAGACTCTCTCTCGTTGCATAAGGACATACAGCTGAGCAGACTTAACCCTTTGCTGTGCTGCTTCCTTTTTCACTGGGTATTATTAATTAACAGGAGTAAATAAAACCATGGAGACTCTAAGCTCCTATATGTAATTTTATGATCAAAATAATAATGACATTGTTTTTTTTTTATTGTTCTCATGTTTTTCAAAGTCTTCCTTAAATTGGATCATCTCCAAAAAAATCTTGTCTTTTTGACAAGTCTAGGGGCTGCAGGAGACCTCCAGAGAAATCCCTACAAGTTTGTCATTGGCTAACAAATACTCCCGGCGGGATTTTTGTCGTTTAATCAGGAAGAGCCTCGCTGAGCTGTCTCTGATTAAGGAAAAAAAGGGCTGAAAAAATCTGAGATTCATTCCTTATATAGTATACTGTATATTTCAAGGCTGATTCTGACAGAAATTGTCTTCTATACATCATGGCAGATTTCTTAAAAAAAAAACTCATGTTCCTACTTCAGTGGCGCTCAAAGTTTTCATGTCAAGTCCCCCCAGAATTATCTGCATTTAGCCATGGACAGTGGAAAAGTTTTCTTTGACGATTTAAAAAGATTTAAAAAGTATATCAGATAGTGGTCGTCGTGGAATATTTGGAGCAGAGGTTTGTCGTTGGCATCCAGGGAGTGTGTGTGTGCACACAACTTGCACTTGCCCCTGGCAGCTAAATAAAACGCTAAGGATCGCCCGCCTGCCCTTGCAGCTAAATAAAAAACTATGGGTCACCCGCCTGGCCCTGGCAGCTAAATTAAACACTAAGGGTCACCCGCCTGCCCCTGGCAGGTAAATCAAACAATAAGGGTCGCCCACCTGCCCCTGGCAGCAAAATAAAATGATAAGGGTCTCCCACCTGCCACTGGCAGGTAAATAAAACACTAAGGGTCGCACACCTGCCCCTAAAAGTAAATAAAACACCAAGGTTCGCCCACCTGCCACTGAAAGTAAATAGAACACTTAAGGTCACCCCGCCTGACCTTGGCAGGTAAATAAAACAATATGGGTTGCCCACCGGCCCCTGGCAGCTAAATAAAACACTAAGGGCAACATTTTCGTTACATGCTAAACCCCTTATCCCCAAATCCCTTACTTCATTTTTTACTATTTTGAAAAACTTTTTAGAATATTTCAACATGTCAATCTATTAACACGTTTTGAGCTTGTAGACTGGCCATTTGAACTACTGAAAAATGTTTTTTTAAAAAGGCAAAGAAGTTAAGGGATAACGGGTTTAGCGGTAACGATGGAGCCCTATGGGTGTCGCTCACCTGCCCCTGGCAGCTAAATAAAACACTAAGGAGCGTCCACCTGCCCCAGAAGATAAACAAAACACTTAAGGGTGGCCCTCAGGTTGTCCGACCAGGGCAGGTTGTTGTTTGAGAGGATGCTCAGCCATCTATAAACACACAAGCATTATGCGTCTAACCAGCTAAACGTGGAATCTAAAATAACAATATTAGCTAGTAACCACGGCCAAGTGTGAACCATCAGGCATATTTTATGGTATAGTAAATTTATAATCACGTCACAATGAGACAATTTACTTTTTCAGGGGCAAATGTGCGTGACCTTTGCTCAAGGAGAATATGACCTGTTACTCGCCCCAACCGGCAAATGCCGCTGAGACCTTAGTGTCAACCCCTGCATTGGATGGATATTTTTGGCAGAGAGAGAGAGAGAGAGAGAGAGAGAGAGAGAGAGAGAGAGAGAGAGAGAGAGAGAGAGAGAGAGAAAGAGAGAGGGGGTATTAAACTAGAAAGAGAGGCCACGCCGCACTCCGTGGAGTCCATGGAAACTCACCAACATTGCAGCTGTATGGAAAAGTTGAACTATCCTCTTTCTATCTGCAAAGCATTTATTTGATAAAAACCCACAGTAGACATGCTATGAGCAACTTTCTGTCAGTAAATAAACATGCTGGACTTGGTTTGTATTAACGAATTGGGCTGATGCCTCCTGCATTATGTGCATATTCTAAACAGGTGGTACACAGGGCCGTTCAGTGACTAACAATGAATGAGCGCTTCCAAACTCCAGTACTAAAGAATCACATGCAGAGACTATATTGACAGAAAGTAGCTCATAACATGTCTACTGTGGATTTTTTTAAGTGGTGCTCACACTTCCTCCAATAAGCACTCAAATGCCTCAAGTGTCAGTCCGTCATGTATGTATGTATGTAGGCAATATATGTGTTTGTCTCAGCACCGTTGCCAATTTGTTGAGTCCTATATGTTTGTTTGTGTCTGCACCGTTGCCATTATGCCATGGTCTAAGCTACTTTGGACTTGTGTATCTTTAATGTTTGTTTTCATTTATTTGCACTTGTTATGTTGGCCAAACTTGTGATACAACGTGACTATTCTATCATTAGGACATTTACATGCTTACATTGTAAAATATGTGCCTGAGAAACCTTTCACCAGGACTACAATGCATTTACTGTATTTCCAAACACATTTGCATTTTGAGGTTTCTTGCTGGACACAGATATTGACAGACATAACTGACAGAAATAAACAGACCATAAGTAGCTCACTGGAACCTGTCCACTCCTGTGGCTCTGCACCCTCGGGACCCAGCAGAGAGAACCACTTCAATTCACACGGGTGTGATTTTTATCAAACAAACACTTTGCAGATAGAAAGAGGAGAATTTTAAAAAAGCTGCAATGTTGGTGAGTTTAATGTTGTTTAATACAAGCAAATTGCAGACGACAATTCTTGCTATGGGGGAGTCGATGGACCGAATTGCGACTCTAGATTCAGCCCAATTATAAAAGAATCTAGAGTTGCATTGCGACTAGACATCTCCATATACAGTATGAGCACAAAGGGACAGACAGATAATAGAAATGTGTAAAACTAGTAACACAGGTCTCTGTCAAACACGTTAGTCTGAGACTAACACATGGAACCAAATGGACCCTTAAGGCTCATACATACTCGAGTGTGAGGTCACATCCTATCGCTGCAGTGTAGTTTTTTATTAAGGGTTAGAGAACTACAACATTACGCCATTCAACGTAACTACGTATCTCTCTGACATACCTAGAACCAAATGGACCCTTATGAGTCTTTAACACTGAGAGTGTAACACATGGAACCAAATGGACCCTTATGAGTCTGTAACACTGAGAGTGTAACACATGGAACCAAATGGACCCTTATGAGTCTGTAACACTGAGAGTGTGACACAAGTAATCAAACGGACCATTATGAGTCTATAAGTCTGACAGTCTAACACATGGAACCAAATGGACCCTTACAGTGAAACAGTCATAGTTAAGGGGTTTGTACGATATGTGCTATAGTGGGACAGACAAAATGACACACACACACACACACACACACACACACACACACACACACACACACACACACACACACACACACACACACACACACACACACACACACACACATACACACACACACACACACACACACACACACACACACACACACACACACACACACACACACACACGGTGTTATTGTACAGAAGTACAGACAGGCAGACAGACAGTGTTATTAGCATGTAGCTACAGTTAGCATGGTGGTGCTTTAGTATAAACTCACCTCGAGACGTTAATCCTGTAACTTCCGGTGAGTTGGATGACAATAAATAATAAATACTGATAAGTATGAGTTATGAATGTGTGTGTGTGGATGTGTGCGTGTGTGTGTTAGGGTGTGTGCGTGTGTCTGTGTATGTGTCAGTGAGTGTGTGTGTATGTGTCCTCTCTCTCGGAGGACAGATCATTAAACACGTCACAGTTTTCTGCAGGGAGTTCCTCTGCGTTACGCTCATTGCGGTGATGTGTAGACCCCTGTTACCAACAGCCTAGTGCACTGTGCAGGGGTATTCAACCAGTGGTCCGGAGACCACCAGAGTGGTCCTTGAGAGGGTTCCATGTGGTCCCCAGGCTATGATGTTAACCAGATGCAACTCTCAAGAGTTAAAATATTCATCAGGTGAAATGGTGAATTAGCCCAAGTCTACACAACTACAGAATGTAGAAGATTAATGGTCTATTTATCTGTATGCTTGACTCTTTAGTTTCCTATTATCCAGCCTGGAATTGTTGACAAAACCAAAATAAATATTTAGTTTTGGCGTCTGTGGGGCTAAAACGTTCTCAAATGGTGGTCCGTTGGTCAAACTGCTAAATAAATAGTGGGCCCTGGTATCAAAAATGTTGAAAACCACTACACTAGTGTAGTTCAGAGCCCTAGAAAGAGTTGCGATATTGAGGAGGCAGAGAATCGTCTGGTCACGTGGTTCACGTCCTCGCGCGAGCCAATACACTCAAATGCATTTAGTAACTTCCGGTTGTCACTATTCGTTCAACTTCTGGTTGTCACATTCGTAGAAGTCCATGTAGAGGAGCCGCCATTGGACTGGCCCCATGAAGTAAACGGCGTTTGCGCAACTCTATTTAGGCTATAGCTATGGTCAGTGCTACCAAGGTGTAGAAGGTTTGTTTTGGTCAGTAGTGACATTTTTGTTTATTTGTTCATGAGACGTCCAAACAACAATCAATGTGTCCGATCGCTACAAGCTACAAAGCGGGTCCAGTATCTATGTTCAGAGACGTAGCCTACAAATATTCACTTCTGTAAGAAAAAAAAATAAAGGAGACATTGCGTCCTAGGTTTTGCAGGGGCCAATTGTGGTACTGTAAAAGGGTTTATAATTATGTTTTATAATGATAATGCTGTTTTAATTGTTGATTAGTCAATCACCTTTTATTTAAGGTACTGCAAGGTACTGTATGTTGTAAAGTAAATGCTTAAAAGATGTCGTCCACTCACAGTTTATCTGTTGATTGAAATGTAGGCTGCTGTAAAGCTATAAATCTGCAAAATGGCCTATCAATCAATTAATCAAACCGGAGCGGAGGTAGAATATTAGAATATTTAATGTAATGTTACTGCACGGACGTCAGTACCAGTGTGGTTCCCAGGTGTCACCAAAAGGTGGCAGCAAAGCTTACATTTGGCATAGTGGCAATCATTTTGAATCATCTCACCAGAATTATTAACCACATGAGCTGATCTACAACAAGTCCATATCATATGTAACATAACTTTGTACCGCAATGAATCTGCCATCTTTAGAAAAATCTTAATGAATATCTATTTATCTACGTTTATAAAGTGAACATTTAAACTCAAATCCTTGCTCATGTTGCTTGCATGGGGGTCCCCTGCCCACATGGAAAGGACTTAGATGAAACTTATATGTTCATATACAGTATATGTTTGACATATATGTCACATATATGCACATATGTCTGACATACAGTATACTACTGTATGTTTCATATAAATTCTCAGGGCTCAGACTAGAAAATGTGCCCTTCTGGGCACAGGTCCCCACCAGGATTTCAGACTGTGGCCTCCTGGTGCTATATAGTAGGCCAATGGGTAAAGGGTGGTATTTCTTCTTCCACATTTGATGATTTACTTCAAATCATTTACTTTGATTTGAAGCATTCTGTTCCAAGAATGGACTTGCCCGCATGTATGTGATTTCACATGAATCACACGCTACGTTAATGGTTTGGGACATCACAGGATTGAGTGCAAAGTTTGGCAACGGCCGTACTGTTAACAGTGTCAGAGATTAGCTGTAGACAGGCAGGCGGACGGAGTGCAAAACAGTCTCCCCATGCCTTTGGCTTGGTGGAGACATAAGAGTACATTTGTCTGTTCTTTTACAGAGTACATGTGTCTTTACTCTTTAGTCTCTCTCTCTCTCTCTCTCTCTGTGTGTGTGTGTGTGTGTGTGTATGTGTGCGTGCGTGCGTGCGTGCGTGCGTGTGTGCGTATGTATGCGCACGCACTGGAGGGTGTGGACTCCAGGAACAGCTGGTTGCTATGACAACAGCTTCGGCTCCGTGCATAAATTACACCCCAACCTCTGTCTCCCTCTCTCTCAGTTGAAAGAGAGAGGGAGAGACAGAGTAACTAATTATTTATCTATATATCTATTTATTGAGTTGTTTGTTTGCTTGTTTGTTTGTTTACTTATTTATTTACTTGCTTATTTACTTATCTTGATTTACACTCGTGTCACTGCTTTATTTATTATTAAGAAAAAAAGAAAAAAAGGATGAACTTATAGTTATAGAAAAAGCTTTTGATGATAAAATGATGTACGTCTGCAATTCACTGTATAGCTAAGCTCCATCCTCTCCCCTTAGACATTCACCAGACACCAGAGACCATCTCCTGAGGAACATGGCAGAACATCAGAGGGAGCATCTCCACACTGTGTGGAACATTAGAGACCGTCTCTAACACTCTCCTCCTCTTCCTGCCCGTTTTCTTGGTCAGAGTCTGTGTAGTCCGTGGAGTATCCTCCATCGCTGGTGTCGCCTCCCTCCAACGTGCTCGCATCGACGGAGCTCATGGCTGCTTGGAGGAGGAGTAGAAGAAGGAGGTGCTTGCCGAAGAGGTCCATCCGCCGCTTCTGACCTGGGGAGAGGCAGTTTAATTTCTGGTGGGCCTCTGTCCCTGGAGGGGCTTCCAGACTGCCCAGTTGGGTCTCCATCTTTGGGTTCTCCAGACTGCCCCGGGCCTCCACCATCTCCGGGTCTTGATCGACAGACCGGTGTGTCATCAGCATCGTCCCCGCTGGTCTGGCATCTGGCAGCGGAGCATCCGGACGGCCACTCTCCTCCACAGGACGGAGGAGTCCATCGGGATGTTGAGACGTCTTCCTTGGCCTCCTCCTCCGGATGTCTTCTGTGTGGGAGACATAAGCCATGAAGGCCAAGTGAACGGCGGCCGCGACGGCCAGACCCAGGAGACCCTGCCAAGGCATCGAAGCAATATGCTCGGCTTCTTTCTACCAAGACGGAGAGTAACAATAATAAAGTTGGCTGGTATCAGGAATATGAACATTCAACTGGCTCAATGCTGGCTCAATGCTCCACACACTGTGTCACTGTTTTAATGGTGACACAACAGAATGGTTTCATTGTGCGCCTGGATCGTTAAACTGTAGGGAGCTCAGCGTTTGAAACACAAAGTTCTGATGAACGGGTTGAAGTTGGACAGCGGAGCAACGCAATATATCAGACAGACCTGTTGCTACGGCGACAGAGAAAGGGATATTGGGGTATCAATATCCAGTACTGGTATCGATTTGGTCTTATCCAACCTGTTATGGAGAATAGCGTGAGCATGACGTCATGTTTAAACAATCAATGAATAACTTTAAACATCCACAGCGGGCACAAAGTGCATCGACACCCAGCAACCAGTGCTATCTGGGGATACCTCTTTGAAGTGGTGATATACACAAATGAACTCACCTGACAGTTATAGTCCCTTATTTAAGGATTATGGTTACATTAGTTCTGGTGTCTTTCATTGTTAGTTCTGTGGTCTTCTCCATCAGTTCTGGGGTCTTTCAGCAGAAGGTTCCGTGGTCTTCTCCATCAGTTCTGGGGTCTTTCAGCAGAAGGTTCTGTGGTCTTCACCATTATTTCTGGGGTCTTTCAACAGAAGGTCTGGTGTCCTCACCGGAAGGTTCTGTGGTCTTCATGCCCTCACAGCAGACAGACTTGGCACCATGCCGATCACAGCATCTCCGCAGCGCTTTAATCTCGTCCTGACACAAACTCTCCTGGAAGTTGTTGGCCTTCAAACAGGCCTGGATGGCACACGCCTGCTTCTGGCACGGGTCCTTCCTCCTAGGTGGCATAATAATAATTATCATCCCAGAAAAAAAACGTGACACAATTACATGGCCAGTAATGCTGGTCCCTAGCACATTATATGTCGTGCCAAGTCCGGCCAATCGGTGAACACAGTGACCCTTACTATGAAAGCCACACAAACGTGTCTGTGTGTCACACAGTCCATATTTGGCCAAGCCTGGCCCTGACTCACTGTGGGGTTGTTGTGATTTGCTGTAATCAATTGTGATTTGCTGTAATCAATCAATCAATCAATCAATCAATCAATCAATCAATCAAACAATGTTAATAAGATTTAATTAGTGGGGTTGCCTGAAGGGGAACCCCACTATTATTACTGTGATGCCTTCTTTCTGTAACATTTATTCTGTAGGCTAAACCTTTCACCTCGTGATGATAATACGAGGTGGTGACGTATTAAAGTCTTACATGGCTTCCTTGCTCTCAGCCAATCGAATGATTGACGTATGTCAACATTACATCATCAGTGACAATTAATCCACCACGTCACCATTACGACATCATATAGGGGCAACCCCACTATTTCAGAATTGCATTCTAGGCTACTATTTATTATTAAATATAGCCTACTCTCTTATATTAATTAGATGTAATTGCTGCTGACTCAATGAAATCAAATCTATTCATTCCATTTGTACCCTCTCAGGAAAAAGGTGTCTGAAAGAAAAATCATTTACATGGTGAAGTACATCTTGATGATGTCATCAGCTGTATTTCACCGTGTTAATGATTTTTTTCATACCTCCATTTTTAGGAAATACAGAATTGGGGGAACTTTTTATCATGTCCAACATCTCTAAGGTATATTCATGACATATTAAAATGTTGAAATGGGTAGAGTTCCCCTTTAAAATTATTGCAGTGGTCCTTGAGGTGGATCCAGCTGAATGACACCCACACACACCCACAGAGAGGGCGCGCGCGAGAGGGAGAGAGAGAGAGAGGAGGTGGAGAGACATAGGGTTAGTGCACAGATAGAAGATGGTCGCCGTTCAGTCCTCCTCCTCATCCTCTCTGTCAGAATGGATCTGCTGCCTGGATAAAAGGTTCGTATGTATGCATGCGTGCGTGCGTTGTCTACTGTTCTGGATAAAAGCTTCGTGTTACGGTTTTACGATGTCTATTGTGTGTGCGTGCGCGCAGCGTGCGTCACTGCTGCGTGCAGGCTTGTAGCCTACATAATTATGGATGATCCAAAACGGAGCACATGCACGCATCCACGCCGGTGTATTCTGTGTGTGTGTGTGTGTGTGTGTGTGTGTGTGTGTGTGTGTGTGTGTGTGTGTGTGTGTGTGTGTGTGCGTGTGCGTGCGCGCGTGCGTGCGTGCGTAGCAGCACTGCTTGGCGTGGCCGTATTAGGCCCGCCAACGGCGCGTCATGAGATTACATCGTGCGATGGTCCACGCCCCTTTCTCCCTGCCCTAGGGCATACGCTAGTAGCCCTGCAGGCTACATACATTCTCAACTCTCGTTGAGCCTGACGCGTCGTCATCATCAGCTGTGCAGTGTAAACACTTTTACTTTTTCCGACAGTTTAAAGCTGCGATCCATGCCATGCGTTTGGTCCGTGGTGGTAGACTAGGCTAGATTTCAAGAATGTGCTTATTTTAAGTGCTGAAGGAAGCTCGTGTTAATTTATTACATACAAGTGTTCTAGGGGCATTAAGGCGTGCTGAATCCAAATCTGCTATATGTAAAGCTCAAAAAATGGCTGCTAAGCCTTCAAAATAGACCATTTAAAAATGGCGGTCACCACCATAATGAAGCATAATAAAATGATGTATGTTTGACTAAATAAGCTATAAAAATGGATTAAAAATGTATTGTTTATGTTTTCATATATGGGGAATAGAATGACATATTCATATTCCAGATCGATTGTGAAGGTACCACTTTAATATAATTTATATTGCGAAAATTGCCCTCTTTGGTATTATTATGGTAATATTTTTTAATGGTGAATAATTTCTTCATTATTTGCCTAAATTGGTGTTTATTTGCATGCAGTAGACCCGTGGTTTTCAACAGGTGGTCCGGGGACCACCAGTGGTCCTTGAGAAAGTTCCAGGTGGTCCCCAGGCTAAATGATGGAAAGTTGGTTAGCCAGATGTAACTCTTGAGAATGTAAAAATGAAACCAAATGGACCCTTGGGGGTTCATTTGGTTTAATTTTCACACTCTCAAGAGTTAAAACATTCATCATCTGAATTTAATTCTAAAGTCTACACTGCTTTGTTTGCAAAAATCCAGCCTGGAATTGTGGACAAAATTGGTGTGAACATGTAATCAAATGGTGGTCCGTGGCTCAAATGCTGAATAAATGGTGGTCCCTGGAGTGAAAAAGGTTGAAAACCCCTGCAGTAGACACATGGACAGTCAGTCCCAATGATCTTCAGTGTTCTGGCAGGTGTTGCCAACACCATATATCTTACAGATTAATTTCTCTGCTGAGCTCATATGTCTTCCGTAAGAAGACCTTTTCCAAGGCCACTGACGTCTGAGGGATGTTGCTGGAACACCTGCTAGGTTTGTTTTTCTTACCACTGCCACTAAACTGTTACAGCTTGAGAGGCAAGTAGAGTATTAACTTGACCAGAAGGCAACTTCTGAATTTCATGCACTGGAGATACTTACTATCCTTTGCTGTCCCAGCTTTAATGTAGAGACCCAGGCCTACATTGCATCTTGCCATCGCATGCCAGAAGTAAAAGAAGCACATCTTTATCATGTGCTGACACAACTAAGAACTGTTTCATTTGAGCATGAATGTAGTGCAAAACCAAGCCATGTGTCAGCTTCCTCATGGTCAGCACTGAGATGAGACTGGCACAGATCCTGGCATCAGGATCAGATGACTTGACAATGGTCATTCACTCCAGCAAACCCCCCTGATACAACAATGAGCAGAGTGTTGACGTATGTTGACATATTCACCAAGTGGTCTAATGCCAGGTGGCTTTTTCCATTGACATCACAAGTGCTTGGCCTTCGATGAGGTGTGCCTGAAGTTGGTGCATGCAATGAAGCAAGAGTCAAGTTGTTTTGTATGGGGCGTCCGCAAGAGACTATGCCACCAACCTCAGATGCAGTAAAGTTTCACATCATGCTTCCCATTATCAAGCTCTTGTATAGAATCAAGCTCACTTAACACACCCTGATCTTCCTCCCATTACTGAAATGGCATGGATGATCCTGAATGGTCAGTTGCTACCCCGGCTGCTTTCCTTGCCACCATTGCCAAAAGCATGCTGCGAGAACACGTCATGCATTTGCACAAGGCTGCTTTCAGCCAACGCTGCGGCTGCAAGAAAGTACACATAATGTACATTGAAGTGTGCCGTTTCAAGAAACTTAATTGGCAACACCTGCCAGAACATTGAAGATCATAGGACTGACTGTCCATGCGTTTACTGCATGCATTAAGTCATAAACACTAATTTAGGCCATTATTGAAGCAATTATTCACCAACAAATTACTTTACATAATATAAATTATATTAAAGTGTACCTTTAAAATTGATCTAAAATATGAATGTCAATGTACTCCCCATGAAAACATACATTTCAATCTATTTTCTACCCTATTTAGTCAAACATACATCATTTTAACTATGCTTCATTATGGTGGTGGCCGCCATGTTTAAATGGTCCATTTTGAAGGCTTAGCAGCCATTTTTGAGCATTAACATACAGCAGATTTGGATTCAGCAGGCCTTAATACCCCTAGAACAGTTGTATGTAAATAAAAACATGTTTTGCCTTCGGGGTTCACATTTTTGTAATATGGTCCCAGTCTATATGGGTCCATGCTGGAACAGCGTAAAAAAACATTGCATGCGAAGCTGCGTGAGGCGTCCTTCTGTTACAGCAAGTCTTGCACCATAGTGAGCCAGTGAAGAAGTAAATAATGTAAATAAAAATGTAAAGTATAAAACAGAGAAGTCACTAGTCTAGTAATGCTGCTGCTGCCGCTACTAGCTCACTGACTGACTGACGGACTGACTGCTCTTGGCTCTGTGCCAATTGCCCTAGAGCAGGGACGGAGCGGAGAGGCGAAAAATGTTTTACGCCAAAGGGGGCGTTTTGTTTGGCCTAATATCGTGTTGTGATGCCACCCCCCCTCTCTCTCATTCATCAGCCTCAGTGTGTTGACAGGGAAATGCTGCGTGTCAGCGTGCGTGCGTGCGTGCATTCCTATGCATCATTACTACGTTGTAGTTTTTTTTTTTTTTTTTTTTTTTTTTTTTTATATTTTTTTTTTTTTAAAGTGGTGCTGGACCACTCAGCTGTGTGTGTCCGTCGTCTGCTGTCCGTCTGACAGTGCACACAGGCACATGTTGGATTCCATTAGTAGGCCTACTGTGGTCCAGTGCCTAAACTGATCTGTGTGAAGTTGACACCCCATGATTTTTCAAATTTCGAAAAAAAATATAAAATTGGTGTCATTCTTTAGTGCTCCATTTGTGCTGAATTGTGCCGTAAATTTCAGAATTTGTGCTGCTACCATGATTGAGATAATGAAGTTATAGGTCCTGAGCTTTGACAATCTTGCACCCCGCACTTGAGATGGTCCAAAATGGACTAAAATGGGCTCATCTTTTAGTGCTCGACGGGGTGGAATTTTGTGCCGCTGAAATCGGCATTTGTGCTGCTTTTATTTATTTTATATGAATATTTATGTGCAATATTAGCTGTTATCAGCTTTATAGGCTTGCACCCCCCACTTGGGATGGTCCAAATGGACTAAAATGGGCTCATCTTTAGTGCTCGGCGGGGTGGAATTTGTGCCGCTGAAATCAGAATTTTGTGCTGCTTTTATTGATTTTATATGAATATTTATGTGCAATATAAGCTGTTATCAGCTTTATAGGCTCGCACCCCCCACTTGGGATGGTCTAAAATGGACTAAAATGGGCTCATCATTTAGTGCTCGGCGTGCTGGAATTTGTGCCCTGAAATCGGCATTTGTGCTGCTTTTATTGATTTTATATGAATATTTATGTGCAATATAAGCTGTTATCAGCTTTATAGGCTCGCACCCCCCACTTGGGATGGTCCAAAATGGACTAAAATGGGCTCATCTTTTAGTACTACTCGCGTGCTGGAATTTGTGCCGCTGAAATCGGCATTTGTGCTGCTTTATTGATTTATATGAATATTTTGACTGGGTTAAAGCTGACGTTCGAATTTCGTTGCGCATTTAGTAACGTAATTACGGTAGTGGCCGTTCAGCGCTTGCCTGTGGGATCATGCGTGTGTGCGTGCTGCACGTGCGTGGGATCATGCGTGTGTGCGTGCGAGGGAGAGAAAGAGTAAAGACCAAACTGGCTGTTGTATGAACTAAGAATACAAGCTGCTGTTGACTACTTTACAAATCTAATGCTATAATAATGTTATAAGGGTAATAATAATAACACTGAAAATAAACTTGATATTTGATGAACTCAAGACGCTGTAGCCTACTCCTCTCTATCTATCTATCTATCTATCTATCTATCTTCTATCTATCTATCTATCTATCTTCTATCTATCTCTCTCTCTCTCACTCTCTCTCTCTCTCTATCTCTCTCTCTCTCTTCTCTCTCTCTCTCTCTCTCTCTAATATATATATATATATATATATATACACACACACACACAACACACACGTGTGATGTGAGTGTGTGTGTGTGTTGTGTGTGTGTGTGTGTGTGTGTGTGTGTGTGTGTGTGTGTGTGTGTGTGTGTGTGTGTGTGTGTGTGGTGTGTGTGTGTGTGTGTGGGTGTGTGTGTGTGTGTGTGTGTTGTGTGTGAGTGAGAGAGAGAGATAAGATTTCCCTGACATGTGGGTCCTTTCTACTGTAGATTTCTTTGAGATATAGCACTTCAATTGTGCTCCATATATCGCCTAGGCCCAAGAGCTGATTCTATGAACTTTGACCAGAAAGTGCTGTTGAAATCAACTAGGGATGTATAGTATACCTCAACTGACAATCCCTCATCTTTACATGATGCACACCTTTTATTTTGAAGTTTTTAACTCAAAATGGATTTTTAATGATTTTTTGAAATCTACAAAAAGGCTAAATCATGGTTCATATTACCTATCCCTCATCCCTTCATGATGCACACCTTTTATTTTGGAGTTTTATAACTCAAAATGGATTTTTATCCATTTAGATAGCATGGTTCATGCACACCTGTGAATCAGCTCTTGGGAGCAAGGAGGCCAATTTCAGCTGCTATTTCTGAGGGACTCCTACAGTAGAAAGAGCCCAATATGGCAGAGGAAGTAGAATTAGACCTCCTTAGTTGATTTCAGTAGCACTGGTACATGCACACTTGACAGAGTGTGTGTGGTTTGCTGGTCAAAGTTAGCTCTTGGGCCTAGGCGATATTGGAGCAAAGGGGCACATTTGAATGCATATCTCAAGAAATCTACAGTAGAAAGGGCCCACATGTCAGGGAAAGTGGAATTAGACCTTCTGAGGACTCTACAGTAGAAAGAGCCCAATATGCCAGAGGAAGTGAATTAGACCTCCTTAGTTGATTTTGGATAGCACTGGTTCATGCACACCTGACAGAATGTGTGTGGTTGCTGGTTAAAAGTTCATAGAATCAGCTCTTGGGCCTAGGCGATATTGGAGCAAAGGGGCACATTTGAAGTGCTATATCTTAAGAAATCTACAGTAGAAAGGGGCCACAATGTCAGGGAAAAATCTTATCTTATATAAGATAACTCTACTTTAAACTTCAGAGAGAGAGAGAGAGAGAGAGAGAGAGAGAGAGAGAGAGAGAGAGAGAGAGAGAGAGAGAGAGAGAGAGAGAGAGAGAGAGAGAGTAGCCTAGTCTTGTGTTCCAACACATATCAATTATTTTCAGCATTATTATTATTACCCTTATAACATTATTATAGCATTATTAGATTTGTAAAGTAGTCAACAGCAGGCTTGTATTCATAGTTCATACCAACAGCCAGCCAGTTTGGTCTTTCCTCTCTTCTCTCCCTCGCACACACACACAGCGCGCGCGCTCCCACGCACGCGCACACGCTCCCATTGCGGCGACCGACAAGCGCTGAACATCCACTACCGTAATTACGTTACTAAATGCGCAACGAAATTCGAACATCAGCTTTACCCACATCAAAATATTCATATAAAATCAATAAAAGCAGCACAAATGCCGATTTCAGCGGCACAAATTCCAGCACAGCCGAGCACTAAAAGATGAGCCCATTTTAGTCCATTTTAGACCATCCCAAGTGGGGGGTGGCGAGCCTATAAAGCTGATAACAGCTTATATTGCACATAAAATATTCATATAAAATCAATAAAAGCAGCACAAATTCTGATTTCAGCGGCACAAATTCCACCCCGCCGAGCACTAAAAGATGAGCCCATTTTTAGTCCATTTTAGACCATCCCAAGTGGGGGGTGTGAGCCTATAAAGCTGATAACAGCTAATATTGCACATAAATATTCATATAAAATCAATAAAAGCAGCACAATTGCCAATTACTAGCGGCACAAATTCCACCCCGCCGAGCACTAAAAGATGAGCCCATTTTAGTCCATTTTAGACCATCCCATGTGGGGGTGCGAGCCTATAAAGCTGATAACAGCTATATTGCACATAAATATTCATATAAAATCAATAAAAGCAGCACAATTGCCAATTTCAGCGGCACAAATACCACCCCGCCGAGCACTAAAAGATGAGCCCATTTTAGTCCATTTTGGACCATCTCAAGTGCGGGGTGCAAGATTGGCAAAGCTCAGGACCTATAACCTCAATTATCTCAATCATGGTAGCAGCACAAATTCTGAAATTTACGGCACAATTCAGCACAAATGGAGCACTAAAAGAATGACACCAATTTTATATATTTTTTCGAAATTTGAAAAATCATTGGGTGTCAACTTCACGGACATCCTAAACTGCAGTCCACACCCACATTCTGTACTTCTGTAGTGATCTTTACTAGGTACTGCCTGCCTTGTTGTTGTTGTTGTTGTTTTGGACAATGAAAACAAGATCTGCTGCGGGGCACAGGTCTCCACCAGCTCAGGACACGTCACCCCCCTGTGGGCAACAATCACCCTCACAGGGTGACTGTTACGCCACCCTGTGAGGGTGATGCAACAGTCACCGGTCACTGGTGAGTGGTGACTCACCAGTGTGGTGAGTCACCACCAGCATGGTGGCGACTATGTTTTACCCCTGCAGGCAACTGTTATAACAGTTGCACGGACAGATGAATGGACGGACAGACGTGGGGATGGACAGGGGGTGAAACATAGTCACCACCATACTGGTGGAGACAATAAACACGACAAAACTACTGACTAAGACTAATCCTTTGTGACCAGGGAAACCAGGAAAGGGTCCCAGCTCCACAGCTTCTCCAGAACATGCACTTTGTGTCATTTTACAGTAGTAAAGGCATGTAATGAGTCACTTCTACTGTGGCATTCGGGGTTGTTCCTGAGCAGATCCACTTACCGTAGATCATGAGTTTTCAACAGGTGATCCGGGGACCACCAGTGGTCCCTGATAGGATTCCAGGTAGTCCCCAGCTAAATGATGGGCAGTTGGCAACCAAATGGACCCTTATACAGTAGGTCTGTAACTCTTGGGAGCATTAAAATGAAACCAAATGGACCCTCACGGGTCAATTTGTTTTCATTTTACTCTCAAGAGTAAAGAGAATCTACACAATTAGAAAATATAGAAGAATTGTTATTGTTGTCTCCACCGAAGGTGGGGACTATAAAACGCCCTCTGTTCCGTGCACGCAGCCCGTTCGTGTCCTGAGTATGTCCGTCCCACGACTGTCCTGTCCATGCACCACGGACAGACAGATCTGTCCTCCCACGACTGTCTGTCCGTGCACGCAGCCCGTTTGTCGTGACGTCATGACGACGTTATAGTTGATACACTAGTACCATTGCACGTTCAAACCTTAGCACAGACGGTGGAGACCTGGGTACAGGTCTCTAGGAGGACCCCTGAGCTTGAGAAGCTTGAGATGACTTCATGATGAGGTCAAGGTATGAAGGTCATAGGTCATAGGTATAAAACGCCCTCTGTTCGTGCACGGCAGCCCGTCCGTCCCCCGAATCTGTCTGTCCCATGACTGTCTGTCCGTGCACGCAGGCCGTCCGTCATTTTAGAAATTATTTTGAATTCTGCACTTGTCCAAACCTGACCCCAGATATTTTTTTTCTTGAACTCTTCCATAGAATTTGAGTGATTTTTTATTTCCAACTGAAATGAAATAGAAATTTCAAATTCAGAAAAGACATTAGTATTTTATATATATTAGAATAATATCATCAATTCTTGAGCCCGGACGGTGGAGACCTGTGCCCCGTAAGGGCACAATCTTGTTTTGACCAATGTTTTGCCAGTTATCTCGCCTAAATTGTGGACAAAAACTTGAAAATCCTTTCTTGTGGGTTTGAGAGGTTAAACTTAACATCAAAGGTGGTCTGTGGCTAAAATGCTGAATAAATGGTGGGCCCTGGTCTGAAAAAGGTTGAAGAACTGACTTAGATGCATTTTATTGCAAGACAAAAATAGTGCATTTTCCAGAGAAGCTGATGTGGAACTGAGACCATTCCCAGCTTCTACAAGGATTTGTTTCGGTCAGTAGTTTCGTCGTTGTGTTTATTTTCTCCACTGTTGTTTTTTTCCCAAAACAACAGTGCGCGGGCGGCAGTAGTATAGTAGCGCTGCCCGTCTCCAGGCTTATACTGTACCTCATCTGCTCTGCAAAAAAGTAAAGCCTGGGCACCAACTAAAGCAGATAGACTATCAGTGGAAGTGTCAGTTGGACTTGGAACTCTATTTCCCCCGGATATGCTATTTTCCTGACCAATCGCAGCACTTGTTTCATTCAGCGGGGAATGTAAACGTATTTGTTAATGTCGTCGTAATTACTTGTGTGAGCAGAGTGGGCGCAATTCAAGCAGTCGGTCGTCACTCGGGGTGCTCCGAATGGCCAGTTTAGGTGATGATGTAATGATGACCTAAGTAAGAGACCTTTATAGATGAAGTCATGAGTATTAACTCGCTCCGGTCACACACGAGTAGGCCATGGCCTACAATGCACAACGCGCAGTCTGCCGAGTGCTGAGCTAGTTTCCTTAGGCGGTAGGTCCACACAAATACTGTGTTATCTCATCAGGCCAATATAGCCTATAAAGATTTATTTGTGTGTCTCTGTGACTGTGTGTTCCTCTGTATATAGACCAGTGGTCCCTGGGAGGATTCCAGGTGGACCCCAGCTAAATGCTGGACAGTTGGAAACCAAATGGACCCTTATAGATCTGTAACTCTTGAGATCGTAAAATGAAACCTGTTAAGGGTCCATTTGGTTTCAGTTTAAATTATATTTAAACATCTGAATTACTTAATTTTCAAAAACATACACATTAAGAAAATGTAGAATTAATTGTTATTTTGACCAACGTTTTGCCGGTGCATCTCTCCTAAATTGTGAACACAAACTTGAAAATCCCCGGTTTTGGGTCCAAGAGACTAAACTCGACATTAAAAATGTATAAAATGCAGAATAAAAGAAAACCACTGATATAGACTAAAACTTAATGAAAGTATAGACACTGGGTGAATTCCTCAGGAGTGCCAAAAAGCTGACATGGGAGATTTTACTCTGAAAAGCGCACTGCTTTCCATTTCAGCTAAACTAACTTCCTTTAGTTTAGCTGCATCACCTCTAGAAGCATTAATATTCATAAATCAGTCAGAAATCAGGACAGAACATCAGTGTTAATATTCTAAGCATCAGGAACGTGCAGAGAGTGCTGGAATGAATGAATGAATGAATGAATGAATGAATGAATGAAACACAAGATCTGTGCCCTTTCGGGGCACAGGTCTCCACCAGCTCAGGTCACGTCACCCTGTGAGGGCAACAGTCACCCTCACAGGGTGTCACCGGTCACTGGTGAGTGGTGACCAGTGTGGTGAGTCACTACCAGTATGGTGGCGACTATGTTTTACCCCTGCAGACAACTGTTACACGGACAGACGTACACACAGACAGACGTGGACAGGGGGACAGGGGGTGAAACACGGTGGAGACAATGAAGCGCTCTCTCAAAGAGTTAGATCTGGTTAACCAACTTTACATCATTTAGCCTGGGGACCATCTGGAATCCTCTCAGGGTCCACTGGTGGTCCCCGGACCACCTGTAGAAAACGCCTGAAGTATTTAGACAGGAACATGGGTATACTTTCGTAGTACCAAACCGTAGTATCAAATCTTGTGCAACATTGCAACGTGTTGTGCTGCAAGAGAGCTTGTAGATCTGCTATTTTCAATGCACAGGCCAGCACTCTTTTGCTATAGTGGAGGCGCCGTGGCACGGATTTATACTGTAAATACATTTGTTCAATTCCGCGTGTGCATGCACGCACGCACGCGCGCGCACACACACACACACACACACACACACACACACACACACACACACACACACACACACACACAGGTAACCAGGGCAACAGTTCTCTTTGATGTTGTAGCACAGTGACACAATGGAGTCATCCAGCATTCACAGGATATTATACAGCTAATACAGTTTGAGGGGCACAGTGGAACAGTGGTTAGTGCTGTCGCCTCATAGCTAGAAGGTCCTGGGTTCGATTCCCGAACCACCCACAGCGGTAGTCCGCATCATCAGTGCCCATACCCGAGGCGGGGTCACCTTTCTGTGTGGAGTTTGTATGTTCTCCCTGTTTTCCCTAGGTAGTAGATACCCTCACAAAAACATGCAGTAATCCTGCCACCCCCTCCCCCCGGTTGGAATAACGTGTTGCTTCCATGTGCTACATCCAACCAGGGAAACTCCCCCCTGTCAGGTGAAAAGAAGGCAGTCAAGCATGAGGCAAGTCCGCTGCCTCCCCAGGTTGGCAGAGGGTGTGTAGAGCCCAGGATCACATTAGGAATCAGCACTGGGTGAACAAAATGGGTTTCAAAATCGTCAGATAAGAAAATATAAAATAAATAAATGAAGAAATAATCGTTGAAGATTAGGTGTTCATGGAATGAGCAGCACAGCTAAACGAGTGGTATACTGCCCCCAACTAGATGTGCCAAGTGGTTATATTATTTATCCCTCTGCTATCAAGGGATGGATGATTGGACTCTCCCTCAGTAATATGGGAGGGAAGACATATTGGCCATTTTTACACTTTATTCATTATTAAAACCAGCAGCAAGTGGCACTTTCTCTTCATGCTGGTCACCATCACATTTTGCTATGGAAGGGCATCACATTCCTTGATTGATTAAATAGTTTATTGGCAGGAATTAATCAGTATACAAAATGAGATCACCGGAAAAAGTCCTGTGTTCAGTTCATAATCATGACATGAAGGTAACAACAATAGTTCATCAAAAGTGCTAAAAAAAAAACAGCAGTTTAAATCATCATAAGAGGTAAAATAACATGAAGATATAAGGTTTATCCTTTCCTTTGGCAAAGGTGGATTTGAGGCTCAAACCATTATAAATAAAGCTTGAGGGATACATGACAATTTTAGGAATCCATGTTAATCTAGTTAGTCTTTAAAAGGATCCCAGGCTAATAAGCCTCATATGGATAAATACATTATACTTGCCCTCTATAACTAGAACATTTGAAACACATAAATGTTCTTTAGTTTAAATAGTGCATATGTTCAACAACAAA
>CM076976.1:33103815-33113815 GCA_039105355.1 Benthosema pterotum
TCTGTGCTTCTTTCTCCTGTTTAACAGGTTAGTTTTAGTGCACCAAACCACTAAATGATACACATAGGATTATAATAACATTAAGTACACGTTCTGATGGTGAAACCTGACTCTAAAGTGTTTGTAAGAGATCGTTTTTGTTAATAAGTGGATCTAGTGCAGAACACAGTAGTTGGGCTGAATCAATACAGCATGGCGACGTCCATGCACAATGCTTTCTCAAGGACACTGACCCTAGTATAGACTCCCAATGCCGTTTTTGTATTTTATTTTATACTGCATTTTGGTTAACTGTGTGTGTTTTCTAAGAAGTGTGACTTGTTATTGTTGATTTGGACATGGTTATGAAAAAGTTCCGCTCTCAGTATTAATTAATTAAACATGTACAGTATATATATACAGTAACTTAAAGGGTTATTGCAAAAAACTAGAAAAGTAATCAGAGTATACCACTTAAAGGAGCATTACAAAGTGCACTGATTTAAGGGTGAATATTCCTATTGCACAAGACAATGAATGAAGGTCCAGGGCTTGACACCAACACTTGCCCGCTTGCCCGGGGCAAGTAAAAAAAAATGGTGGGGCAAGTGAAGACTGCTACCTGGTTGCCCGATCGGGCAAGTGTGTGACTTAGTGCATTATAACACAACACAAGATAAATTTGTCTTGAAGGCAGTCATTGCACTCTGCCTCTGTGTCTTTCCCTGCTTTCTAGCTGTCCACAATTCCAGGCTGGATTTGGGAAACAAAACAGGCAAATTAACATACAGATCAAAATGACCATTAATCTTCTACATTCTCTAGTTGTGTAGACTTGGGGCTTATTAAGATGATGCATTTTAACTCTTGAGAGTGTAAAAATGAAACCATTTGGTTTCATTTTTACGTTCTCAAGAGTTACATCTGGTTAACCAACTTAACTGGGGACCACCTGGACCTGGGGGGCAAGTGACCATGACCTGAGGGCAAGTAGAACCTGACTTGCACTTGCCCGATGGGCAAGTGCCTCGGAGACCTTAGTGTCAACCCCTGAGGTCTATTCTGGTACTTTATTGTGTGTTTTGAAGTTATGATATGATGCGACCGGAGAACTATGAGAAAGAATATGGGTAAAACATGCAATATTGTCACAGTAACCAATAACTACAGTGATGGGTTTATTGATGTATTTTGGTGAAGATGAAGTAAAGTACATTGAAATTATAATACCAAGAAAGAAAAGATATGGGAAATGAAGTGATTTGATGGACTTGATTGATGTAAGTGACTAGTGTGAATAAATTCTGATGAGAGCAACCTGTCTGACAACATCTAACAATGTTTCTGTGCTTCTTTCTCCTGTTTAACAGGACATTATTATCTACTTGCTTGTCCTGGCCACTTGGGACCTGCAATATTTCCTTTGAGTCACTAGTGATACTAGCTAAACCAGGCTTGTTTCCTTTGGCGTCACTACTTTATACTAGATAAACCAGGCTTGTTTCCTTTGAGTCAATATGATAGTGATACTAGCTAAACCAGGCTTGTTTACTTTGAGTCACTATGATAGTGATACCATTTCCATAGCTAAACCAGGCTTGTTTACTTTGCACACACTATGATAGTGATACTAAGCCAGGCTTGTTTCCATTGAGTCACTATAGTAATACTAGCTAAAACCAGGCGTGTTTCCATTGCTTCCATTTTCATTCCATTATAATGAATATTATTAACAATATTTAGTAGTGGTATTACTTAGCATTATTAGCATTACTTAGCATTATGAGCATTATTAGCATTATTAACAATACTTGGCATTGACACAGCATTGAGTTTGGGGCAGTCCTTGTGCCCCAAGCTCTTCTCCCTCCCAGGGGCGGATCTAGGCATGGGTATGGGGGGGCAATGCCACCCTAAATACCCTGACTGCCCCACCAAACATGCAAAACAACAAGATATTTCAAATCAAAGTGCTTATAATTAAAATAATTTGAAACACTATATTGCTACCAACTAAATACAGCTGTGTCACCACTAAACCAACGACATTCCATCATTGAAAACAAAAAATTCTCTGAGTCCACTTGATGCGAATCGCTCTGGTTAAAAGCGTCTGCTAAATGCCTGAATTGTAATTGTAAATTGTAAATTGCATGTTTCAGGTTAAAATGGGTTAAGCGATTAATGGATTGTGAAAATAATAACAATAATAATGGTAATCTAATTTCAGGCCGTCAGAGCGGACAGCAGAGGACGTGGACATCATAGTGAACAGACTCCGTCAGGTTAAAGTCTTCAACAGGTTTCCATCGTCTCTGCTGCTGCAAATCTGCTCCTGTGCTTTCTATGAGTTCCTGGATAGAGGAATCACATGTATGTATAATGCACACACACACACACACAGGACATGAATTACCATATTTTAATCACATTCGGAATCCTGTTGACAGTAATTCCATTTGTTTAGATCAAATCTAGTCTTCAGATAAACTGTTCCACAATCTGTTGTTTTGGACGTAGAGTCTGGAACAGACATCAGGTCGACATGTAGCCTAGACAACAAAAAAAACTTCCATTTTAGACTATTTTTACCTTATTTTATTATTTTAACTTATTAGACATCTAAATGTGCTCAATGGGTATATTTTACTGGTGATCGGAGGGGGGGGGGGGGGGGGGGGGGGCACTACATACTTTAGTACTTTTGACAGTTTTACTTAATAAAACGCGGTATAGTGAGTATTTAATCTACAATGACAGGTCTTCAACAATCATAGATGGTTACAGGGTGACCCCTGGTGGTTACACTACTTACTGCGCTCACAGAAAATACTACTACTGCTATTTCTACTATAACTACTACTACTACTACTACTACTACTACTACTACTACTACTACTACTACTACTAATAATAATTATGATAATAATAATAACAAAATATCTCTGGAGTATGTACTTTTTATGTCAAGGTACCCCAAAATGGCACTAATTCTTGAGTCACTGGGGAAAGACTATTTCGGGAGTGAGAAAAAAAGCTTTTAATTTTATTCTTATGCAAAATTAGTATATAGCACAGTCATACTTTTCACACGTTTGAAACTTCAATCAACACATTTAAAAGATTATACAAATCTAAAACAATAGATAAGTATAGAGCATTGACATGACACAGCGCTTTTACAAGAACCCAATGATAGGCAGTATGATGGCAAAATTAAACTAGCCAATTACACAACATAAACATACTGCAAATACAATATACATCTATTTATATACTATTTATTACTATAAAATAAAATATATAAACTTCAATTCATCGTGTGATTTTGGATTCCTGTGGTCTCCTCTGTGTGTGTGTGTGGTGTGTGTGTGTGTGTGTGTGTGGGCGTGCGTTTGTGCGGCGCGAGCATGCTCGCGGTTGTGCACCTGGGTGACTGCGTCTTTTTTTTGTTTTTGTTTTTTGTTTGTTTTTTGTTTTTGCTTTTTTGTCTCATGTTCTTCTCTCCTGACCTAAGTCCCCCCAATGTGTTGCCACATATATAGTTAAAAATTCGCCAGTCTGAATGTGTCTAGGGATAGGCAATAATAAGCCATTGGCTTCAGCCTAAACCCTTTTGGTCAAAATTATCCGTTGTATGACTGTCAGATGCATGATGCCATGTAATGTAACTGTATGACCAAATAAACTAAACTGAACTTTTCACATACTAGAGCATGTCTGAAGTAAATATCAGAGTTGAATTTGACATGTAAATATGAAATAAAGGCTTGAACATGTGTATGTTAGAGGCCACAGAAGTGAACCTTTCAAGCCTGATTTCTCAACTCGCTGTTTTCTGCAAGACATTACTCTACAAGCCATAACCCAAAGGCCAAAAATGAAATATCTCAATGAATGACTCAACCTTGGTCGTGTTGGGTCACAATTAGCCCTGTAATGTCGGCTACTGATTCTTATTTCCCCCCCTGTGTGTGTGCGTGTGCGTGTGTGTGTGCGTGTGTGTGTGCATGCGTGTGTGTGTGTTCAGTGTTCCGTCAGGGGGACATTGGGACCAGTTGGTATGCTGTTCTCTCAGGTTCTCTGGATGTCAAAGTGTCAGAGACTGCAAACCATCAGGTACACAATAGACTTAAAAAACAGTCAATAAATCTAGTGATACACAGAATATTCGTGGCTTCAGCCCAAAATGGCAGAACATGTATTACAGAACAGAGTGTGCAACTTCCCGGTTTCAAACGTGTTGAATTTAGCATTATTATGTTTTATTTAAAGGTAATATCGTCAGGTATTTTTTTTTTTTTTTTCATTTTTCCCCTCTATGATGCTTCGTAATCAAAGCCACCTGTGATGTGTATAGGATGATTCAGAAATGGGAATAAAAACAGGTCAAATTAATTTCTATTGGCTTTTATTGAGGTTCTCATTTTCAGCAAGAGTTTTTATTTAGAAATACACAAAAGTGAAAATGTTGTTTTGCCACGCATTGTCAAATATGTAAGGGATAACACCCGGCGAACCGCTGATTTGTTTCCTAATAACTCCCCGAGGCGCAGCCGAGGTCAGTTATTAGGAAATATGACCTCTGACCTCTTATTACATGGCTTACATCAGTGGCTTATTACATGGCTTACATCATTGGTTTTTCAACTAGTGGTCCGAGGACCACCAGTGGTCCTTGAGAGGGTTCCAGGTGGTCCCCAGGCTAAATGATGGAGAGTTGGTTAACCAGATGTAACTCGTGGAGAGCATAAATGAAACCAAATAGATGCGCAACTTGGTTTCACACTCGAGAGTTATAATATTCATCACCTGAATGGCAACGGCATGTAAAGAACCAAATACGTAGCTAACCAAATGGCCCCGCTAACGGCGTGCTGGAACTAAATGCGGAAGCGCACCGCGGATTAATATGACCACAGCTGTTCACATTTTGGGGACCTTGATTATGCAGCGGTCAGCGGGAGCGTTGTTATAGTGACATATTTGACCGCTTACGTGACCACAACGCGGGCTTCTGATTGGAGCATTTATTCAAGCCATGTAATAAGGCCATATAATGACCACAGATGTGGTCTAAAAGTGTGAGGGGAAAAAACTTTTTTTTCACTGGTCCTTTATTGTTCCATTCGCTGCTTTCTTTTGTTTTTGGGGATTTTTTTTAGAGGGGGCGGGGCATTCCAAAGTGGAACTAAATGCCCCAAATCTATTTATTCATATATTTTACTTGCTATAGTCTTATAGACTCATACTGTATATGGTCACATAAGATGTACTGAATATTGAGCGTATATTAGTACTATATGGTCGGTCCATTCAGTACGATCACTGCTGCCCCCTACAGGATGCGGTGGCCATTTGCACCCTGGGCGTGGGGACGGCGTTCGGGGAGTCGATCCTGGACAACACGCCGCGGCACGCCACCATCGTCAGCCGAGAGACCTCTGAACTGATACGCATCGAACAGAGAGACTTCAAGAGCCTCTGGGAGGTAGAGAGACACACCATGTTAACTACAGAGAGAGGGGGAGAGACAGAGAGAGAGAGAGAGAAACAGGGGCGGATGTAACATTTGCCAATTGGGGGGCAGTAGAAAATGGTATAGGAAAGAAAATGGTATGAGGGCGGCTTCATTGCCCGTGATGCTTCGCACTTCGGGCGGTGAAGCCGCCCCCATACCATAATATTCTGTTACTGGACATTTATTAAACAATTAAGCATCGATAATAACATCAGTTGTTGTTGAAGTTGCAACAGACACGCAGCATGCATAAAGCTAAAGGTCTGAAAACAGTTTTCTGTTTTCAATGTTGAAATGCTGTTGGTTTAGTGGTGCCACAATTAGTTAGTAGCAGTAGTAGGGTTTCAAATCATTTTAAATATAGGCACTATAATTTGAAATATCTTAGGTTGTTTTGCATGCCATCGTTGTTTCATTTAAGTTACAAATCTATGCCCCCCTGCTGGGAGAGCCTAAAATCGCCTATGATCATGGACCTTTGCGAGTCCATTTGGTTTCATTGTCGCTACGGGAGAAGTAGAAAAGGAATAACACATTATTCTGGGCACTAGATGTATTCAAATCAGGAACCGAATCGACCTCCTCAGGTTATCATGGACACTGGATTAGCATGTCATCCTCAACATTATACAGTCCTATGCAGCAGTGGTTCCCACAGTAAAGTCCAGGGGGTCCCCCTGGTTAAATGATATGATTAGGATCCAAATTAGGGGTGGGACAATTCACCGAAAAAAAACGAAGAACCGTTCAATACGGGGTCCAAGGTTCAATACGCACTAATGAACCGCAATATTTGGTTCAGACAGACACATTTCCTTAATTATAGTATGGAACCAATGTCTTGTAAACTCAACTAATTTAACTTGTTGTCTGTCTACAGTGCTGCATGTCTGCATGCTACCTGCCTGATACTTAACTGGAACATGCATTCATTTTATTAGCCTAGGTATTTTATATTTCCTTTGAAAATAGCCTAATAATGAGGCACAAATAGCAATATACACTTTTTCTTCTGTAAATAATGGGTTTACAATACAAGGTTGTTTTGAAAATCTTGATTTATTTTTTTATATTCACGTTCAATTTGCTTATAAACGAAATAAAACATTTTTCGTTTTATTTATTTTT
Source organism: Benthosema pterotum (assembly GCA_039105355.1). Classification (NCBI taxonomy): domain Eukaryota; kingdom Metazoa; phylum Chordata; class Actinopteri; order Myctophiformes; family Myctophidae; genus Benthosema; species Benthosema pterotum. Next base: position 33,110,444 of record CM076976.1, read on the forward strand.
AAAAAGCAAAACGTACCGAAACCGAACCGTGGCCCCCATACCGAGGTACAAACCGAACCGTGAGATAAGTGAACCGTCCCCACCCCTAATTAGGATCCAAATTAGATCCGTTTGTCCACTTTCAGAGTTACAGACCCACCCGTAAGGGTCCATTTGGTTCTGTGTGTCACATTCTCAGAATTATAAGGGTCCATTTGGTTTCATGTGTTACACTCTCATCTCATTTGATATTTTCAGTCTGCATTATTGTGCCCTCAGAGTTAACAAGTGATGAATGTGTGTGTGTGTGTGTGTGTGTGTGTGTGTGTGTGTGTGTGTGTGTGTGTGTGTGTGTGTGTGTGTGTGTGTGTGTGTGTGTGTGTGTGTGTGTGTGTGTGTGTGTGTAGACATATCGTCAGAGCATGGCGGGACTGTTGGCTCCACCTTACGGAGTCATGGAGAGTGCTTCAACCAATGAGCGTGCGTATACCATCACCACTTCATTTGCATATTTACGAAACAATATTTCCTACTAGACCTTAATTTGTACTAGCAGACATTTTATGCACTGTATCCCATTTATATTAGATGTTTGTTACCAGCGTGTAACCATGTAGTATATACAGTATTATGGAGGGCTATTCCTGCCACCTCATTTTATAAATAAATAAATGAATATATGTGATAATACATAAATAAATGCATAAATAAATACATGAATGCCTCATTTTATAAATAAATAAATGAATATATGTGATAATACAATTAGATAATAGAATCAATCAATAAATCAATCAATAAATGTGGAAAGCAATCAATCAATTAATCAATGTATAAATGAATAAATAAATGAAGCAATAATTAAATGCATAAATAAATCCATAAATAAATCCACAAATAAATAAATATCATTAATTGATATGTGCATTTAAATGTGCTTTTTAAAACACTATTTCAATAATCTTTTGTGTGTATCAATAATCTTTTGTGTATATACTGTAATTGATCTTTGTGTAAAGTGTATATCAATAATTATATCAATAATCATTTCAGTAATCCTATGTTAATGCGGGGGCAGGATTTGATGATGTCACTCACAGATGGGGCGGACCTTGATGATGTCAGTTAGCAACCATTGGATAATCTATGCAAGACACGCCCTCAACAGGAAAAACACACCCCCTCATTAACATAGGATTACTGAAATGATACAGAAAAGATTATTGATATACAGAAAAGATTATTGATATACAGAAAAGATTATTGATATACACAAAAGATTATTGATATACACAAAAGATTATTGATATACACGAAAGATTATTGATATACACAAAGGATTATTGATATACACAAGGACCCGCAAGGGTCCATTTGGTTTTATTTTTACGCTCTCAAAGAGTTATATCTGGTTAACCAACTTTCCATCATTTAGCCTGGGGACCATCTGGAGTCCACTCAGGGGCCACTGGTTGTCCCCAGACCACCTGTTGGAAACCCCTGTCATAGGGTTTTGCCATGTAAATGACCAGTACGGAATTATGTATGTATATAATTATTCCTCCTCAGGGCTGACAGATAAAGACATGAACTGTGACAACATGGGCCTGATGAACAAAACCCACAACAAGGTACCGTCACACACACACACACACACACACACACACACACACACACACACACACACACACACACACACACACACACACATACGCAAACCACACTTCCACAGAATAGAAGCCGTTTGGTTTTCAAATATGAATAAAGAAACAACATGTAATAGAATCAAAACCACTGAATGAACAGAATGCTGTGACCGTGATGACTCACAGCCAGGTGTGTGATCATGTTAATTATGCATGCATCATGCAGCTTCATTAGAATACTGGCCTCTTGTTTTCCTACACAGCCTTGAATGCGCTTTGTTCTGCATGTGCGTACATGGCGTGGACGCGTGCATGCATGCATTGTGCATGCACATTGCATTCTAAGTGTACAGGTGCAAGTGTGCATGTGTGCGTGCGTTTGTGTGTGTGCACGTGCATGTGTGTGATTTCGGTGAATCATTGAAGTGTGTTTTATCAGTGCTCAGTGTATTTGAGTCATCAGATTGATGTGATGAAACAAACAATGATTTCCTCATCCTCATCCTTTTGGATTACCTTTAAGCAAAACTCTATTTAATTACATGAAATACATTTTACCATCGATAACAAGACAATAATGTTGAACCTATGAAAAAGGAAGGCAGGCAGAGAGCAGCAGGCAGATCATGTCAGATCATTTGATTATTTTATTGGTTGGTGTTTTAAATGGAGAACAACATGAAGCCTTTTTTCCTGGTGCTCCCATGTATATTTTCTATCCCCACATCAGAATTTCTAACCCCGCATCAGAATTATAATGACTCTACTATAAAATATCCGGTATATCAGCGCCCCCACCACCTCAGGACATTGTAGTACTCCAGCTAAACTGTCCATAAAGAAATGACAAGGACTGTACTTTAGGGGCATACACAATATGATATAAGTATTAAAAACAATTTTAGGAATCCATGTTATTTGCGCTTTAACTTATTTCCCTAAAATTGATGAGGGGATTACGTAATTCTGTTGCATGTACTCTGTTACTTCCCAACCCTGGTCATATGCAACACAATGCCCTGTCCTTCTAATCATGAGCATCGTTTGGAATCTAAACGTCTTCTAGACAGATTGTAGAAGTGACAGTGGAATATAATCGCTCGTTCTCCATGTTCTCCATGGTTTCTCAGATGTTCTCCACGGTTCTTCTGAGGTTCTCCCTGGTTCCGTCACATTTTAAGGTTGATCTGTTGTTCCTGCAGGTTCCCTCAGAGAAGCTCCACAGAGGAGGGAAGGTTCTCCGCAACGCCATCCTGTCCAGAGCTCCACACATGATCCGAGACCGCAAATACCACCTTAAGACATACAGGTGAACGTTACATTGGCGGCCTCGAGCCTCCAAGGGCATTACGATTTACGTTGTACTGTATATATACAGTATAAAGCGCTGCATTGAACATAATGCCTAGTACCCCCCCCACACACACACACACACACACACACACACACGTGGGTCCATTTGTTTCATTTTGTTTTCATTCATTTTACACATCTAAAATTTGACATTGGTCATGAAAGGGGCCTCCCAAAAGTTGGTGAAACGTAACACATTGTGCCAGCACATGACATTTATCAAACTTGTTGTGTGATGATTTGTGTGTGTGTGTTACCCAGACAATGCTGCGTTGGCACAGAGCTTGTGGATTGGCTGGTGCAGCAGAGTGCCTGCGTTCACACCCGTTCGCACGCCGTGGGGATGTGGCAAGCTCTGCTGGAGGAGGGAGTGATCAACCATGGTAAAATATAG
>CM076976.1:33118815-33143815 GCA_039105355.1 Benthosema pterotum
GACGTCACTGGTGGTGCCTCCTCTGTGTTGTGCTGCTGTGTCTTCAACGTTCAGGGTAGTGCCTCCTCCGGGGTCAGTGATGTATCTTTAATGTTAGGGGTGGTGCCTCCTCCGGGGTCAGTGATGTATCTTTAATGTTAGGGGTGGTGCCTCCTCCGGGGTCAGTGATGTATCTTTAATGTTAGGGGTGGTGCCTCCTACGGGGTCAGTGATGTATCTTTAATGTTAGGGGTGGTGCCTCCTCCGGGGTCAGTGATGTATCTTTATTGTTAGGGGTGGTGCCTCCTCCGGGGTCAGTGATGTATCTTTAATGTTAGGGGTGGTGCCTCCTCCGGGGTCAGTGATGTATCTTTAATGTCCAAGGTGGTGCCTCCTCCGGGGTCAGTGATGTATCTTTAATGTCCAAGGTGGTGCCTCCTCCGGGGTCAGTGATGTATCTTTAATGTTCAGGGTGGTGCCTCCTCCGGGGTCAGTGATGTATCTTTAATGTTAGGGGTGGTGCCTCCTCCGGGGTCAGTGTTGTATCCTTAACAATCAGGGTGAACCTACCATTCGGTGCCTCCTCCGGGGTCAGACCAGGACAGGTTGGAGTACTGTGTGTCTGTCAAGAGGAGGGTGGTGACCATGGCGCTGCGCTGGGCACGCACACACACATACCTGCTGGAGGAGGAACCTGCAGCGCTCGCCTTTCTGGAGGTAATGCGCGTACACATACGTGAACTGTAATTACACACGCACACACACACACACACACACACACACACACACACACACACACACACACACACACACACACACACACACACACACACACACACACAGCTGTCTGCTAGTGTATCTACTGACTACAGGGTGATCACAGTCTCTCTCTCCCCCTCTCTCTCCCTCTCTCTCTCTCTCTCTCTCTCTCTCTCTCTCTCTCTCTCTCTCCATATAAGGAACTGTCTGCCAGTGTATCTAATGACTCCAGGGTGATCAGAGCTCTAAAGGATTTTGTGACAGATCTGGAGACGGTCGTCAAACTACAGTAGGTTATTATTATTAGTATTATTATTGTAATTATTATTATTGGGTGGCCCCAGACCTGATTTGCTGCCATGTAGCCAATGAGAAGACTTACACCATTAGTATTATTAAACTGAATTTATTTCTTGTTTTTTCCTTGTTTTTGTAGTTCAGAAGAAGTCAAATCAGTGAAAAAGGTACCGTTGTTTTCAGAGTATATGAATATTAATGAGGTGTCAGATGCAGATCATGCATATTAATGATATGTACATTTCTTACAGAAAACACTTATAAGACAGTTCAGCAACGGAGAGGAGAGACTACAGAAAAAACAGCCAATCAGAAACCAGGATGATAGTAAGTTGTTTTTTTCCCCAAATCTCTGAAATTATTTGCTGGTCATGGAGTCAGGTAGTTTTATTAAAGGTATATTTTGTGTAGTTTCATGAAAGGCATATTTCAAGTAGTTTCATTAAACGTATATTCTGTGCAGTTTTATTAAAGGTATACTGCAGTGACCACACCTACTCCACCATCCGCGTCTCCGTCTCAGCATCTGGCAGGGAGGTGACCAACGCCGTGGCTGAGAAGCTGGCCACCAACGACGAGCTGCTATTGGTCCATCTGAGCTCCGCGGAGGTGAGCCGGCCAGTCACATTTAGTTTTCATGCGCAGCAGCCATATTGGACAGGACATGACACCCAACATGACAGACATGCAAACACGCACACAATGTTGTTTAACTAAACAAATGGCAAAACAACTTGCTCTCCATAGAAATACACTGTTGTGGCACCGGTTACATTCACTCTAAACCCTGTGAGGGAAAAAAGCTTTTAAAGGACAACTTTAGTTTTTTCAGGGGTCTAGTATGACTATAGTAAATGCTAAATAAGAAAAAAATCTAAAATCAGCAAATAATTATACAAATAACACTCATCTTTTACTTTCTCTAGCTAATAATTAAAACATGAACCTCATAGTCATTTAAAATCCCACAGTTTTTTGAGTGAATGTAAACCGGTGCCACAATAGTGTATTTTTATGGAGAGCAAGTTGTTTTTCCCTCTCCAATCATGATGTCACATGCATATTTTTGTTGGATAAACTTACTTCCTTATTTACTGACAGTCTTGCAGCTGGGCAGACTTTTCTGTTGTGTTTTGAGTCACTTTATTAATTTATAATAGGTAGCCATGTAATAAGCGGGATAAAAATTGATTTTGATCGATTTTTTGTTACTATATAGTGTTAGACCCAGAATTGTTTGTATGTTACGTTGGTGGCTGTATTGTACTGTATGCTGATGTCATCATAATGTGGTTACAGAGAAACAGCTGCTGAAGCCAAACGACGTCTCTGTGTTTTCTACACTGGGAGTAAACGGACGTCTGTTCGCCTGTCCTAGAGACCAGCTCAACGCCCTGGTGAGGCTGTGTGTGTGTGTGTGTGTGTGTGTGTGTGTGTGTGTGTGTGTGTGTGTGTGTGTGTGTGTGTGTGTGTGTGTGTGTGTGTGTGTGTGTGTGTGTGTGTGTGTTTTACTGTTCGGCTTTCAAAGAAATCTTTGCAAATAAGGTTTTAAATTTCAATTTCAATTTCGTTCAGATACATGACTATCGTATAACCACATTATAACCAGAAATGGTTATAATCTGTTAGGCTAATGTTAGGTTGTATTTCCATGTTTATACTGTATATTATACTGTTAGTCTGATGATAGGTTCTTGCTTTTCTGTGTTGTGTGTGTGTGTGTGTGTGTGTGTGTGTGTGTGTGTGTGTGTGTGTGTGTGTGTGTGTGTGTGTGTGTGTGTGTGTGTGCGTGCGTGCGTGCGTGCGTGTGTGTGCGTGTGTGTTTTATGTGTGTCAGACTCCTCTCCCAGACCAGGAAGGACCTTCCGGAGGTTCCATGTCCAGCTTTGAGTTGATGAGTTCTAAAGATCTGGCCTACCAGATGACCCTGTTTGACTGGGAGCTGTTTAGCTGTGTGCACGAGGTAACCATCCATCCATCCATCCATCCATCCATCCAACTTTTCATACTAGCGCGATTTTCCCACCTGTGTTGTAATGAGTACAGCTAATAGTACTGCATTTTCCAGCATGCCCCACAGGGTCTAACGCATGCACGGTGGGCCAACTAGGAAGAGCATTACAGTGTGTGATCGTGAACCTGACTTAGGATGTTATGCCAGACTGTGTTGAATAAAACGTTATACTAGACCAGCTACACGCCTCGTCTGCAATACACATAGAGACAGACAACACACCACCCACCCCCTTTTCCCCTCCTTGTAAAGTGTTATTTTCCCTTTACCCCCACTATGCTGCTTCTGACCTGACATACAGATATTCTGAAGTGAATACCTGTATGCCTTTAGGGTCTCCTGAAGGGACAGACATGGTGGCATCTGTATTTCCATACTCATATGTGACTGAGTGGAACACACCTGTGACTGCCACACACGTGCCAGCATTTGAAGTTCAAAGCAAGAGTGAATGCCAACAGAACATTTCATGTCTGTCTCTCTCTCAGCATGAGTTCCTGTACCAGACGTTTGGGGCTCAGAGCTTCTCGGGGCGATCAAGGTCTGTTAACCTGGCACTGTTGTTGAGGAGGTTTAACGAGCTGCAGCTGTGGGTAGTCAGCGAGGTGAGACGACGACTACTACTACTACCACTACTACTAATAATAATAATGATAAGAAGAAGAAGAAGAAGAAGAATGATAATAACAATAATAATGTGTTACAGGTGTGTCTGTGTGCTCAGCTCAGTAAACGAGTTCAGCTGCTGAAGAAGTTCATCAAGATCGCAGCACAGTGAGTACAAAAACACTGACGATTTCCTGTCAAAGAACCCGAATCCATCTAACAACTTATTTGAGATGAGATCCGATTCATTGTCAATGTACAACACAGCGAAGGGGAGGGTGCCAGAAGACTATTGACTGAGAGCATCAATCAGTATGCTGTTTCTGCTGTCATTTATACATAGGTAGATGTTAACAGATAACTCTGTCTGGACAGGTTGGGAAAACAGTTTCACTTTTAGGTCTTTTCGTTGTTGTTAGGTCTTTTAGTTGTTGTAACCATTCTAATTCGTACAGTTTGTTAGAACTACTAGTGTTTTAACTACTTTTTTGTTTGTTTGATTGTTTGTTTTTTACATTTTGTCATTTATCTGTAGTTGTCGGGAGTTTAAGAACCTCAACTCGTTCTTTGCCATCATCATGGGGATGAGCAACCCAGCTGTTAGCAGACTGACCCAGACCTGGGAGGTACCTGTCTGTCTGTCTGTCTGTCTGTCTGTCTGTCTGTCTGTCTGTCTGTCTGTCTGTCTGTCTGTCTGTCTGTCTGTCTGTCTGTCTGATAATTGACTACAATGTAATAATTCAACGTAGTAATTCTCTCTCTCTCTCTCTCTCTCGCTCTCGCTCTCGCTCTCTCTCTCTGTACAGAAACTCCCCAGCAAGTTAAGAAGTTTTATGCTGAATTTGAGAGCATGATGGTGAGTGTGTGTGTGTGTGTGTGTGTGTGTGTGTGTGTGTGTGTGTGTGTGTGTGTGTGTGTGTTGTGTGTGTGTGTGTGTGTGTGTGTGTGTGTGTGTGTGCGCGCGTGCGTGCGTGCGTGCATGCGAGGCCACCTCTCTTCGACTTTGCTCTGATGATCTGTTATCCTTTCTGAATCACTGCTTTTCAACCATTTTGATACCATGGGCCCATTATTTATCCCGCATTTGAGCCACTGACAACCATCTTTATCCACAATTCCATGCTGTGTTTAGGAAAGGGAACTGGGAAATTATGACCAAAATAACAATTCGAATCCTTGCTATGAAAACAAAAAAAAAGAAAAAAATAAGTAATTGAGATATTTAACAATCACTTAACATGTGAGAGTGTAAAATGAAACCAAATGGATCCGTATGTGTATATTTATGAATCGCAATGTCAATCGAATTATATTGTGTTTCTTCAACCTAATATTGTGATATTCGATATTGGATATTGTATTTTTGGATTTATTGCACTTATTGCAGTTACTTTGCTTATATTATACTAGAACATTTTAAAACTATTCTAACCATATGAAAAGTTCCATCATTTACTTAAACACAGCCTGTGTGTGTGTGTGTGTGTGTGTGTGTGTGTGTGTGTGTGTGTGTGTGTGTGTGTGTGTGTGTGTGTGTGTGTGTGTGTGTGTGTGTGTGTGTGTGTGTGTGTGTGTGTTTCCGTGTGTGTTTAGGATCCATCCAGGAATCACAGAGCCTACAGACTGACTGTCACCAAACTGGAACCGCCAATCATTCCCTTTATGCCTCTCCTACTTAAAGGTACATTAACTCTTTAAACCCATCCTACTTAAAGGTAGACTACAGTAACTCTTTAAGCCCCTCCTACTTAAATGTACAGTCACTCAATAAGTCCCTCCTACGTAATGGGACAGGAACTCTCTAACGTTTTAAGCCCCTCCTATTTAACAGTACGGTAACTAAGTCTCCCCTACTTAAAGGTACAGTAACTATACCCCTCCTACTTAAAGGTACAATAACTCTCTAAGCCCTTTCTACTTAAAATTAGAATACCAAAGTGTTTCTGTTGCTTTGAAGCGCGAGTTACTGATTGGCCAGTTACGTGATGACGTAATGGTGACGTAAACACCACAGCAGAGCACATGATCAGTATGATATTCAGTACATGTTTTATTCTTGTCTTCTGCTCCACAGACATGACCTTCACACATGAGGGCAATAAGACCCTCGTGGATAACATGATCAACTATGAGAAGATGGTGAGTACCAACATGACGGACCTCATGCTTCCTTTTATGCATGATGCTCCCTTTTATGTGTGAAGCTGCCTCTTTACACCTCAGAAAATATATTGTGCCTTCTATGGAAAATATTTCGATTCATTCTCGAAAGTTTTTTTTTAAATTACAATGTACAACCTCATGTGTAGATCAGATTACTTTACTTACTTGCGCAAGCAGAAGCAGGTCTGTTGTTGGGGGCATAGATATACAGTATAAGAAAGCTAGATGGCTCGCCCCCGCTGCTGGCCAATCGGGAGCGGCGTCGTTCACGGCGGTCATCTTGTGAGAGGAGAGCATAACATTGTGTCTATGAGCATATACTTTTTAAATGACGATAACTCGCTCATTTTCCACCGATTTTCAAACGGATTGGTTTGTTGTAAACGTCAGAGACGCCCGCATACATGAGCCGTTATATGATATTTTTCAGAAAAAAAATAAATTTAGCAAAAAACATAGCCACGTTGATAACGTCCATAATAATGAAATCCGTTTGTAAATCCATCATGTTTTGAGCGAGTTATAGCTGTTTTGAGTACCTCTCACAAGATGGCCGCCGTGAACAACGTCAGAGGCTCTGCCTCAAGCCATCTAGCTGGGGCGGCTGTGGCTCAGGAGGTAGAGCAGGTCGGCCAATGATCCAGTGGTCGGCGGTTCGAATCCTGGCTCCTCCTGTCTACATGTCGAAGTGTCCTTGGGCAAGACACTGAACCCCACCTTGCCTCCAGTGGTTGCCACTGCTGGTGTGTGAATGTGGGAAGTGGGGACGCTGGCGTTGACTGTTCGCCGCTCTACTTCCCAATGTATGAATGAATGGACCATTGTAAAGCGCTTTGAGTATACACGTAGTGCATAGAAAAGCGCTATAATAATATAATATTCATTATTATCTAGCTTTCTTATATACATATCTATGGTCGGGGGTACTTGCCCTCTGCGGGCTCGTTCTGCTTCACAAGTTGGCAGTGGACAGAGTGCAGTTCTAGTTAGTGTGGTTGTCGAGGGGCTGATGTGATGAAACATTGTTTTAAAAAAATAAATGTCACACGCACATTTTCCCACTGCATAGGGCAGGCCTTGTTGCTGGATTCGGAAGAGATTTTGAATGTCTGGTTTCAAAAATGAACCAGTATTTATTGTGTAAAGTCCATGATATTTACATTGGAATGAATGAGCCCGGCTGGAAAGTGTCCTAGGGTGAACCAGAGGGCGGGGCTTACCTAAAGGTCTATTGCAAATTGCATCGCTCTAGTTTTATTTGTGCTGGGTCTTCAGACCTGGCAACACAGACGCACCTAACAGGAACTTCTGCACACAAAAACGCAAAGATTGGGTGAATAGTGAATCTCTCTTTCTCTCTCTCCAGCGTATCATAGCCAACACCATTCGTCAAGTGAGACACTGCAGGAGTCAACCGTTCAGTAAGTCTATGATAACGTCATTATGATGTGTACAGCCCAGCCCATACATCCAATCCAAAAAAGGGTGTTAAGTAGCGTTGTGTTTATGGACATTTAATCTAATCCAGATCCAGACATCTGTCAGCCCAACAAGTCTCACGCCGAGGTTCGCTCCTACATCCGGAAACTCTGCGTGATCGACAACCAGCGGACACTCACACAGCTCTCCTATAGGCTGGAGCCGCGGCGGACGTGAGCCCACCACTACGTGGCCCCGCCCCCTCTGTGACATCGTCGCCCCGTTGTCATCCTTGTCGCCGTAGCCACGCCCCCACCCCCTCCACACGTGGACCTGTAGCCAATCAGCACTGTAGCTGGAGCCGGACTTGTAATAAATCATCAAGAATTAGTTTTTTGGGGTTTTTTTGTTGTTCGTTTTCATGGACCAGAAATATTTGATAGCTACTGAAATATTAGCATATCTACAGTATATTTACAGTAGCTATGGTAGAAAAACAAAATAATTGATAAAAAGACATTTCTCTGTTAATATTGGGCGTGATAAAAAACACGCAAAATGTTTAGTAAAAACAAACAACCAGAAAGGCAACGCTTTGCTCAGCTTTTCGAAAAAGGGTTTTCGGGGGTTTTCAACAGGTGGTCCGGGGACCACCAGTGGTCCCTGAGAGGATTCCAGATGGTCCCTCAGCTAAATGATGGACAGTTGGTAACCAATTGGACCCTTATAAGTCAGTAATTCTTGAGAGCGTTACATGAAATGTTTCATTTTACGCTCTCAAGAGTTACTGTAAATCATATTAAAACATCTGAATTACTTAATTTTCAAGAATCTACACAATTAGTAAATGTAGAAAAACTTCAATCTCCTAAATTGTTGACAAAAACTTCCTTTTGGGTCCAAGAGACTAAACTTGACATGATAATGGTGGTCCGTCGCTAAAATGCTGAATAAATAGTGGGCCCTGGTATGAAAAAGGTTGAAAACCACTGCTTTATAGCGATACCTACTGTAACACCACGCCAATATAAATAAATAAATAAATAAATAGACTAGACTCAAAGACTAAAAATACTTTTTTTACAAGTCCGGCCCCGGCGACTAGACCCATGTGACTGAATGATATCCCCCCAGGCAATCAGAAGAGCCCAGCTGTGTACCGTGTAATTTAGTATACATGTAATCCCTAGAGATTGCTATAGGAAATATAATCTAATAGAACTACCATGATAATCCCTTCAGTATTATCTATAGATGTCCATTCTACATCAGGCTGTTTAATGTACACCTGAACACAAACATACTTTATGAAACTCAAAACTTTAGTAGTTATATAAACTCTAGTCAATAGTAATTAAGTGATAAGCATTGATTCTGTACAATCTGTTGGAAACCCTGGGTCTGTGATGCATTATAGCGTGCATTTACAATGCGTCCAGACATGTCCTGCTACTTAGAATGCAATACATGAAGCCCATTCCGACCAGACACGAGATTCTGCAAAAATGTGACCGTTTTTTTTTTTCTTTCACGTCAGTGGTCCTCAATATTTCATGTCAAGTACCGCCAAGACCATTTGCAGGAATAGATGGCCAGCGACCCCCGTTTGAAATTGTATCATTCCAAGTACCCCCCTCCCTCCCCGTCCCCAGAAGCAAAACATTTGCTTTAAAGGTATAGTGTGATTTCACTTAATTCAAATATTATTATTTTTTTCTCTCTTTTTTAGGCTAGTGCTCCCTATACTGTAGAGTGTGGTGTCCATATCCCTGTCCCCAGTGAGCCCCTGGGGTCATAAAACCCTAGTTTCAGTTTGGGGCTTTGGGAGAAAAGCCTTTCGTCCAATCAGGATCGAGTGGGGGTAGGCCTTGGTGTATGTGCTGTTGGCCTGTTGCACATGTTTTTACCGGGGGCAAACCAGAGGGTTTCCCAAATCACCCAAATCACTGAATGCTCCTTTAATGCTTTCAATAGCTAAAGCTAATGCTAATGCTTTCAATAGCTACAGGTAATGCTAGCTAATGCCTAAAAACACCAAATGGAATAAAGCATTAAGCCACAATAGGTGCAAAGTTATTGGTTATTTTTTTACCACGCCTCTCAAGCAAATATGAAAAAACACGAGGACCTCGGACCTTGCGCGGCTTATTGCTTTTCTAAAACGGTTACAAACTTTTAGCAATAAAAATCACAGTGAATCTGCTAATTCACAAAAGTTTCTATGCTTTGAGCAGCTTTGCTAAATGGGAGAAAGGATGTCTTTACCAGGCTGTTCGGAGACACATTCACAGTTGTAGTTGGGTGGTGCCTAGACGCCCGCACGGCCAGTGTGTGTAGATAAATGAAGTGCTCCCCTTCCCAATTCAACTGCAGAGTTGTGGGATCAGCTGGAATGATATAAACTTCAATCCAGTTCAGCTACAGAGCTGTGGGATCAGCTGGAATGATACAAACGTCATCCAGTTCAGCTACAGAGCTGTGGGATCAGCTGGAATGATACAAACGTCATCCAGTTCAGCTACAGAGCTGTGGGATCAGCTGGAATGATATAAACTTCATCCAGTTCAGCTACAGAGCTGTGGGATCAGCTGGGGTGATATAAACTTCGTCCAGTTCAGCTACAGAGCTGTGGGATCAGCTGGAAAGATATAAACTTCATCCAGTTCAGCTACAGAGATGTGTGATCAGCTGGGAATGATACAAACGTCATCCAGTTTGGCTACAGAGCAGCTGGAAGTGATTTAAGCCAATCAGATTCAAGCTTTGTGACTAACCGTTTTAGAATGTGCATTCATAAAGCATTTCGGACATTACCTGCTAAATTATAATGCATTTTGTGACCAGCATTTATAAATCATATTATTTAGCCTTCATCAGTTTCATCGGTTACACCTGAAGGTGTTCTAGGAACAGGTTTCATGTCAAGGACCCCTAAAATGACACGCATTAGACCTGTGGACGGACCCCCATTTGAAAATATATGTCAAAGCATTCTTAACAGAATCAGCAAGGTGCATGTGAGCAGGGGGGGTGACTGGACTACATGTTTCAGTTAAAGCAGTTATTATTTAGCGATTATGTTATTTTAACCCCTGGCCGAACATCCCCACAGTGTCACAAACAGTAGAAGGCTGCTTACTGTTGTTCTTCTTGTTGTTGTATATCGTTTTTGCATTGAAGCACAAATCCTGTAGCATATGAATAATATATGAATCAGAAATTTGGTTGTGGACAATTAAAGCTCTGACGCAGTGGTTAGTCTCCTCTCGTCCCTCTCAAGGTGTGTGTGTGTGTGTCCAGAAGAAAAACGTTAGCTTTCAAGCCCAAACCACACACTAGCACTAGAATGTCTCCATTGTTCCGTACATCACAGGACTTTCACATACAGAGCCGTAGTTTACTCATAGGAATATTGTGCAATTGACACATGCACAGGAATTATTGTAGTCTGTAATCTTGTCTCTGATACTGATATTTTCCTGTTTAGTGATGTCACTAAAAACTAACAGTCCTTCCCCCCTTTAAAAGGGGGAATGACATGAAATTCAACTTTTTAATTCTTTTAGTATTTTTGGTGCTCCCATGTGTCTTTTCTACCACCCACAAATGGTCTACTTTGAACAATCAGTCTTTCATGTCATAGAGGAGCTTTAATGTAAATTGCTCTGATAAACAGCTCGTTTGATTTTGGCCTCATAATGATGTCATCAATGCCCCCTGCTTTGTGTAATTCCTCATCTCCCTCAGTCTTCAGTTCCACATTTGCATTTCCACATTGTTTATAATGTCCACCATTGTTGATTTTCCAAGTTGGCATGGAATTTAAACAAGCCTGGTTTTATCTACCATCAGTATTATATGACTCTACTATAAAATATCCTCCATATCAGTGCCCCCACCACCCCATCGTGGTACTGCAGCTAAACTCTCGATAAAGAAATGACAAGGACTGGTTATATCATTGGTGATTGTGGCTCAAACCATTAGAAATAATCTTTAGGGACATAGAACCCAGGCAGATCATGCATATTGTAATGAATGAGGTGGCGGGGGGAAGGAGTGAGGAAAAGTTTGGGAGGGAGGGGAGGCTGTTTTTGTGGACATTTCTGGTACCGCAGACAAATGGCACCCTGAGAAAATGTGAAAAATAATTATCCAAGTGTATGAAAAAGTTTTAAATAATTCCAAAGACATGGAGGGTGATATACCGGTTGTCCTCTAGTTTCATATTGTACATATACATTAATGCCCGTGTGGCAGGTGTCAATTGCACAATCTTCCTATAAGAGTAAACTATGACTCTGTATCAGGAACAATGGAGATAATTCTACTGCTAAAACCACACCATGTTGCCATTTCTACCACCGTGTGTGTGTGTGTGTGTGTGTGTGTGTGTGTGTGTGTGTGTGTGTGGTGTGTGTGTGTGTGTGTGGTGTGTGGTGTGTGTGTGTGTGTGTGTGTGTGTGTGTTTTGCCTGTGCGTGTGTGTATGTTTTATTTGTATTTTTTTTTATTTTATAAGTAATGCAGTTGTTTAACAGCAATTTAGTGTAAAATGAAACCAAATGGACCCATAGGCTAATGAGGTTCCATTTGGTTTCATTTTGTTGATAGCCGATATGTTTGTCATCCTGCTGTTTCCTGTTTCCTGTATGTCGCCATGCCTTGTAAAATAAAAAACAGACACTGCATCAAAACACTGGAGAACATGTTGTGTTTGGTGTAGTTGATGCATGGAGAACATGTTGTGTTTAGTGTAGTTGATTCATGGAGTTAGAACATGCATGTGTTTAGTGTAGTTGATGCATGGAGAACATGTTGTGTTTGGTGTAGTTGATGCATGGAGAACATGTTGTGTTTGGTGTAGTTGATGCATGGAGAACATGTTGTGTTTGGTGTAGTTGATTCATGGAGAACATGTTGTATTTAGTGTAGTTGATTCATGGAGAACATGTTGTATTTAGTGTAGTTGATTCATGGAGTATAGAGTAGTGGATGAAATGACTCTGTCATGTAGGGGAAATCAATAGTCCCACATAAAGGCAATCCACACCTGACTCAAAGAGATTCTATATAAGAGGTGACACTCTCATTAAGTCCCATAGCAAAGAGGGTTCATATAAAGAGGCGACACTATGCAATTATTGGTCTCACCACCAGATGGCGGAGCAGTAGCACCACTCTATGGCGCCGCTGACGTCATCACTCCAAGATGGCGGCATGTGCCGCTCCCGCCATCTAGTGGCGATTCCAAGAACTGTAGTGAGAACAGTAGGCTTTTAAGAGCAACAGGAAATACGTCATCATTCCAATATGGCGGAGGCACAGGGAGCTGGTTGTTTCCATTGGACTTAATGGAAGTGTCCCCTCTTTATATAGAATCTCTTTGCCCATAGTAACAATTTCCTCCCATATTGCCTCCGCCATATTGGAGTGATGATGTTCCTTCTTAACTTCCTGTTAACTTAATGAACATTAAAAGGTCATCCTGTAGCCTATTGTACAAAACAAAAAAACTTCTGTTATCATATTCTACTCTCATGTATTGATTTACTCATTTATTTATCGTTAATATGGTAAATAAATGTCAGGATGCATGTGTGGACGTGCTGGGTGAAGATGCCTCTTTGCGGGGGACAGTCCCTCATTTCCAAGGTTTTAGGTTTCTTACAAATTTAGACCCTGTCCCACATTGTGGGGGTTCAAATGACAATATGTGGCTTTCTGTAGTCTCTTTTTAGAGATGTGTTTTAAGTCTGTTAAAATAACTCAAGAAGTATTTCCACACATGAATATAACATTGAAATTAGAGTTCTCAAACTCTGCCCGAACCCGACCAGGACCAAACCCGAACAGGCCCAACCCGACAGTTAGAGTAGTAAGAATAATAGTTATTTTCTGTATTCACCTATTATGAAGATGGTGCTGATTGCCATTTCATTTTTATCTGTGTAGATTCTCAAATTCTGCCCAAACACGACAGTTTAGGGCCGGGTAGGGCCTAAAATCTATTCCATTTAGTCAGGCCGGGCTGACTAGGAACTAAACAGGAAGTGATATTCTGAATCTCATGCATCCATTTTGGGCGTTTGCTGTTGCTGGTGTTTCTGTGTTTGTCAAACACCAATACCCAGCAAAGGTCAGTTTACATGGGAATGTAAAACTGGAGTCAGTTTGACCGGAGTTAGGAAGCTTAGGATTTCTCATGCTTTGGCACTAACAACATTGCAATTTAATTTTCTCTACAATACAGATTGTTTCCACTGTAAAGATTGGGGTCGCAGATACAGGACGTTTGTTTATTTCTCTATTCAGTATGACTCAGGCTCAGACATACAGTATGCATTAACTTAATGGCTCGACAGTTTGAATTCCGGCTCCTCCTCCTATGTCCACCAGACTGAGGCCTAAGGTTACAAGGCTTTTCAGGCTGTAGCAACCAAACTTTCAGCAGGGGCGAAATCGCTGGCTCTCCAAACTTTGGAACATTTGGTGGTATAACCTGAACTCGATTTTATTCTTTTATCTTTTTATGCTAGTTGTAGGTATTTTGTTGTGTTTTTATTGCTTTTTTGCCTGAGTTCTTTGTGTAGCACTTTCTTTTCCATGTTGTTTTTATCTTGTATTTTATTGCATTGTACAGCACTTTGTGAGCTCTCTCTGTTAAAGGTGCTATATAAATAAAGTTTACTTACTTACTATGTCCACATACATGTCAAGGTGCCCTTGGGCAAGACACTGCAACCACGCATATCGAGACCCTCCCGGTTGCCTTTTCGTGTCCAGAAGGGCCCCTGACTTTACAAGCACCGGTGTCTGAGTGTTGAAGAGATGTTTCAAAGATGCATCATCCATAGCACATGCAGGAGGCCGCTGTATCTGGTGAGTTCAATATTCATTATAAAGTGTTATAAAGTATGTTTAGACTATGTACAAGCAATAAATCTCAGATTTGTATTTCTTTTTTTCCTGTTCTTCTTTATCTTCGACTGTTCCATTCTCAGATTGCTTATCAAAATGTCTAGTATCTATGACAACCAAAGGAGCCACAGTGGCCCTTTAAAAATCATAATCCTCCACCACCTCCACATTTGACTCCACCAGTCCTCCCTTTTTCCTTAATCAGAGGCAGCTCAGCGAGGCTCTTCTTGATTGGCTAAGAAATACTCCCGCCGGGACTATTTGTTAGCCAATGACAAAGAGGTGTCAGAGGCGTCAAAGAGGTTTTTTAGGTGATCTAATTAGGAATAAGGAAGAACCTAAGGTGCCGCCTCGGATTGGCCCAGCATTAGGGTTTAATGTTTTTTCTCGAATTTGGCCCATTTTACATCCCGGGATTTTGCCGACGATTTCCCGGCCCTCCCGGGAATTCCCGTAAAAAAAAAAATAGAAGGATAAGGCAGTTAAAAAAGTCCCCCTAAAAATGCAATTATATGTCGATACCTAATATTCTCATTGACCTTTCAGAAGGTCTAATTCAATGCTTAGGGTCTCAATTCGATCAACGTTCTATCACTATGTCTGACGCTATTGGCTGGACTGTCTGTCCAGGTGGCATTGCTGTTTTTGAGCAGCATTGGGCTTTATTATTATTCCCATGAAAGTGCATTAAGCTCCGCCTCCTAGTAACCAACAGCACATAATAGCCAGAGCCTTATAGTAGGAAGAGTTGCGTGATCACAGGGACATGTTTTCTTTCATTTGTCTGCATTTGTCTGCAAATAGTCATTATTACACAATGGTTGTTCACACGTTGTGTGTCCGCTGGATTCCATTAGATCCATTCACTGTGGTAATGTGTTTGACACACTCTGCCTTCCCAGTAGTGCGAGACCCGTAGAGGCCGCCATTAGACTGGCCCTATGAAGTGAACAGAGTTGTCAGAACTCTGTCTCTAGATGGCACTGATAGTGCCGCTCGTTTATGGCGAGTCACACGCAGTCGCACATGCACACGCGCAGGCACGCTGCTAGTGAACGATGCTGCACGTTCAAGTGAATAAGGCCAAATTTTCTCAGAATGCACTGTGTTTTACCATCAAAGAGGAGTGCAGTCGCCTCATGCGCTGGCTGAGCAACTTGATGCAAGTGGATGAGATGCCTTCTCTATTCAATATAATACCTCTATGGTCTCCCCAGCAGACCTACAAAAGCTCACGACTTGTAGATCTGATGTTTCCGTTAACGATGTGAGTTATGACTCAGACCGCTGGAGATCTCTCTCTCTCTTTCTCTTTCTCCCCTCCTCCCCGTTTTGTGTGTGTGTGTGTGTGTGTGTGTGTGTGTGTGTGTGTGTGTGTGTGTGTGTGTGTGTGTGTGTGTGTGTGTGTGTGTGTGTGTGTGTGTGTGTGTGTGTGTGTGTGTGTGTGTGTGTACAGTCATGTTCATATATGGTCTCAAACATCTGTGGCATGCTGCAGTGTTCAGTTACTGGGCAGGAGAACTGCTTCTATATAAAGACACACACACACACACACACACACACACACACACACACACACACACACACAGTCTAACACACGGTTTATCTCTCTCACCCATGCATGCATGCACAAATTTTCATGCGCGTGTGTGCGTGTGTGTGCTTACAGAGAGCAGCCATGGGGAGGTGCTGTCGCTTACCACAGTGACTTTCATTGAGTCAACAAACTTTTAAACCTCTCTCTCTCCCTCTCTCTCTCTCTCTCTCTCTCTCTCTCTCTCTCTCTCTCTCTCTCTCTCTCTCTCTCTCTCTCTCTCTCTCTCCCAGTACATTCTAGTCACTTCTCTCTCTAGGGTGACCAGATCTAAACTGTTCATTTGAGGGACAGAAGTAGTATTGTGTGTGGGACAAAGTGGGAAAACATTATAGCAAATTATTAAGGTCTTGACTTGACATCCAAAAACAAAATAATCCAGTATTTCAATTCCAATAGAGCATAATCAGCTATTTCTTTTGATACGACTAGTAGGCTATTTGCGATTTGCCCCCTTTGGAGTGAGTGTGGAAATATAATAGTGGCACCAGGGGAATACTCGGATTTATTTTAACAGACTTAAAAATACAACTATAAAAGGAAAAGGAGGCAACGGAAAGCCACATATTAGGGCAGTGGTTTTCAACCATTGATCTGGGGACCGCCAGTGGTCCTTGAGAGGGTTCCAGATGGTCGCCCAGCTAAGTAGGTTAACCGGATGAAAAGTCAGTTAATCAGATATAACTCTTTGAGAGCGTAAACATGAAACCAAATGGACCCAGCTTGCGTGGAAAAATGTGTGTGTGACATTTATTTTTAAAAACAATGTTTTATCATATAGGAAGGCTATTGGCGGAGAGGTTTGTCTATCACACGTTGTGCTTAGCTGTGGGAGGGGCTTACCTAAAGGTCTATAATTGGTGAGACACCTTGGAAAAGTCTTGAAAATGAGGGGGACTGTCCCATGCAAAGAGGGGACATATCTGATCAGTGGTCACCCTATACTTCTCTCTCTTTGTCAGACTCTCTACAAGTGTGTGTGAGACAGTCTGTGATTCACCCCACCAACCAGATCTCTCTGGTCTCTCTCTCTCTCTCTCTCTCTCTCTCTCTCTCTCCTCTCTCTCTCTCTCTCTCTCTCTCTCTCCTCTCTCTCTCTCTCTCTCTCTCTCTCTCTCTTAGGGTGTGTGTCGATAGCTCTGACCTTCCCCTGTGTGTGTGTGTGACTCCATTTCTTGGATCTACCGTATTCTACTGGTGGATCGGAGCATTACTTTTACTGACATATATAGAGAGAGAAGAGAAGACGGGGCTGTAAGCTGGGTTTTTCTTCCAGGGGGTACAGTCGACCATAGTTTTGTGTGTGTGTGGTCTACACAGTGTGTGTGTGTGTGTGTGTGTGTGTGTGTGTGTGTGTGTGTGTGTGCTACTGGTTGGTGGGGGTGGTGGGGGGATAGGTAGGAGGGTGTGTGGGAGGAGGGGTCAGCATGCCATGGCGTCCCCGCCGGGCGGCCAGACTTCTTCTTCGACGACCTCTTCTTCGTCGCTGGGCTCCTTCGTGCGCATCAGCCACGATGACCTGGTCTTCCACGAGAACTGCGGCGGCGGCAGCTTCGGCAGCGTCTACCGAGCCACCTGGAGGTCCAGGGAGAAGGAGGTGGCCGTCAAGAAGCTGCTGAAGATCGACAAGGAGGTGAGAGAGAGGGAGAGGGGAAAAAACAACATGGCCGCCACGATGGTGTGTTGTTGGTTTCGGCGGGGCCGGGGCGGACATAATGCTTCGAGCACCAACAGATGCGAACGAGATGATTAAAGGTTTATCAGACGCTGTTGACTCGAGAACCGCCATTGCCGTATGTCAGCAAACGTACCTTAATCTGTTTGTTATTAGCATTGTTGGTATTACTTGGCATTATCAGCATTACTAACAATACTTAGCATTATCATTACTTAGCATTATTAACAATACTTAGCATTAGCACTACTTAGCATTACTAGCATTATTAACAATACTTAGCATTAGCGTTATTAACAATCCTTAGCAGTAGCAACACTTAGCATTATTAACATTCCTTGCTTAGCATTAATTAGCATTATGAGCATCACTTAGTGTTATTAGCATTCAATCTTATCATTAGCATAATTAACATTAGTTATTGGCATTACTTCAGCTATTGAAAAATATCAGATCTACAACCTCATAACGTGCCAATAGGTGGCGCGCTATGAGCTTGTAGATCTGTTATTTTTGGAAAATGTGGCGCAAATGTTTTTCAGTTTTTTTGCAGAAGGTGAGAGAGAGGGAAAAAAACATCATGGCCACCACGACGGTGTGTTATTGTCATCGTCGGGAGCAGGCCCGGGCGGACATAACACTTCAAACCCTGACAGATGTGAACGATATGATTATAAATGTACAATTTAGGCCTTTATCGGACACCGTTGGCACGGGAACCGCCATTGCCATCGACCGCCCCCGTTGATTTGGATTGTCAGCAAATGTACCTTAATCCGTTTTGGGCGGGCAGGCCTTTTGGTGCTGTAAGTGATATTAGCATTACCTAGCATTATTCGTCTTACTTAGCATTATTAGCATTACTAACAATAATTAGCATTAACCTTACTTAGAATTATTAACAATACTTAGCATTAGCATTACTTAGCATCATTAGCATTACTAACAATACTTAGCCTGCATCTCTTATTCCTTGTCCCAGATGGCATGAACTAAACAAAAACAGTGTATATTCCACTTCTCAGAGCAGTCACCTAGTGACTCTACAGCAGTACATCCACTGCATAAAGGCAAAAGGGTTAGAGGGAAGAATGGTGAAGACACCAGAAAAAAGATTGTCATCATCATACATCCGCTTTCAGAACTCTGGCGCTTCAAAACAGAGACATAGACGCAAATCTTCTCATTATGCGCGACACACCAATACACCCACATAGAATCTATAGTAGACTACAGATGACCGAATCACTAACATAGAATCTACAGCTAGTATGCTACAGATAACCAACACACCCGTAGGCTGACCATACGTCCGTATTTCCCAGGACATGTCCGTATTTCACGTCCTGTCCTGGGTGTCCTGGTTTATTTTTTAGAAAATGAGGAAATGTCCTGGTTTTTGTAAAATTACTTTCATTCAGTTCCTTTCCGACACATCTTTGCTTACATCGGACCAGTAAATCGACAGGCACTAGGACACTGCGCACGATGACCTCAGCCCTGAGCAGAGTCAGTGCAGGCAGCCTTCGTCAATCAGTTAGTAGACACTAGACAGCGTGGTTGTCAGTCTCCACCACCATGCCCAAGCGCAAGTGCACGTTTACAGACGAGTTACAGAAAAAATTCCCTGTATTCAGACCGGGGCGAGACAAAAGTGAAGCACTGTGCACTGTTTGCAAAGCAGGCACGTATGTCTCGCTCTGCAATGGTGGTGCAAGGGACCTAAAATCCCACATTGACACAGAAAAACACAAAAAAGCTGTTCGAGGCGATAGTAGCGCCTGTTCGATATCTGAATATTTCGTGAACCCCCCCCCCCCCCCCCCCCCCCCCCCCCGCCCCCCGCTAAGGTGTCCTGGTTTTCTCCTTTGAGAATATGGTCACCCTAATCTACAGCTAGTAGACTACAGATGACCAACACACCAACATAGAATCTACAGCTAGACTACAGATGACCAACACACCAACATAGAATCTACAGCTAGTAGACTACAGATGACCAACACACCAACATAGAATCTACAGCTAGTAGACTACAGATGACCAACACACCAACATAGAATCTACAGCTAGACTACAGATGACCAACACACCAACATAGAATCTACAGCTAGTAGACTACAGATGACCGAAACACTAACATAAAATCTACAGCTGTACTACAGAAGACCAACCTAGAATCTACAGCTAGTAGGCCACAAATAACCAACACACCAACGTCAATCTACAGCTGGTAGACTACTACGGCCTGGATTTATAAGCACTTTGTTAAGTCATCGCAAAAAATGCTGTTGATCAAGTTCAGGAGACTGAATGCTGCCTACCACCATGACATGGAAAGGAAAAGAGTGGCATTTAGCATTTCTTTCACCATGTAGTACGTTGTAAGTGCTGCATTCATGGGCTGTAAAGGACAGTTATTTTACAGACTATAGTAAATGCTGCGTTCATGGTCTGGAAAGAACAGTTATTTTATATAGTAAATGCTGCGTTCATGGTCTGGAGAGGACAGTTATTTTACAGATCATAGTAATTGCTGTGTTCATGATCTGGTAAAGGACAGTTGTTTTACAGACATTCATGGTCTTATCATTCACTAAACTCACCACACACAACTACTGCTGTTGTTCTGTGACATTACTCCATATCTCCAAAACTGAACAACCATTATGATTCCTTGCTTTCATAATGACATAAATGCACATTTAAAAAAATAGTATGATATGGTCACGTTATGTAAACATGTGCATGTTCTCTATTGATTAGTAAAGTTAGGTGAACAAAATATCTCTGTCTCTCTGTCTCTGTCTCTCTCTGTCTCTCTCTGTCTCTCTCTCTCTCTCTCTCTCTCTCTCTCTCTCTCTCTCTCTCTCTCTCTCTCTCTCTCTCTCTCTCTCTCTCTACCAGGCAGAGATCCTCAGTGTTTTGAGTCATAAGAACATCATTCAGTTCTATGGAGCCGTTCTGGAAGCACCAAACTATGGCATTGTTACAGGTAAGTGTGTGTGTGTGTGTGTGTGTGTGTGTGTGTGTGTGTGTGTGTGTGTGTGTGTGTGTGTGTGTGTGTGTGTGTGTGTGTGTGTGTGTGTGTGTGTGTGTGTGTGTTTTATGATGTCATGCTGGCAGGACATTGGTAACATGAACTGGAAGTGATTTTATTTTATGTTCCCCCGTCTGTCTGTCTCTGTCTGTCTGTCTGTCTGTCCGTCTGTCTGTCTGTCTGCGGCCACCCTCCTCTTCGTTCTCTGGCCGCATGTGTGTTACATGACCAGAAATGCTTACTAATAAAGAGTTGGTAATGAAAGTGGAATTCATTCCTGGGCCACGGGCCACGTCATGAAAGGGGGCGGGACTGCTCAGCTCTGTAGCCTATTAAAATAGCAATAAAAGTGCTGGCGTGAATAGCGGTAATGTTGGGCACTAAGTCGACGGGGTCAACGTATGTTAGTTGTACTGAAATCCCCACAGGGTTTACTTTTTCCTTTTTTCTTCTTTTTTATCTGTGAATTACTTAAATTTTCACAAAAAACAGTTTTGGGTATGCTTATATGCCTGGCACACTCCTGTGACTGAGTGGCACATACCTGTGCCACTCACACCTGCCAGCATATTTGTTTAGGGTGCAACCCACACGTTTAGCACCGTTACTCATTCCAGGAATGTCTGATCTCTACACGACCTACACGTGTGTTTTCTCATGCCAATAAAGCTCATTTGGATTGAATTGTGTGTAATTCCAGAGTTCGCCAGCGGGGGCTCTCTGTATGAGTATCTGTCCAGTGAGCAGAGTGAGGAGATGGACATGGAACAGATCATGACCTGGGCAACGCATATCGCTAGAGGTACAAATATACACCCTGTCACCTCCTAAGCATAACACCCTGTCACACCCTGAATTAACACCCTGTCACACCCTGAAATAACACCCTTTCACACCCTGAAATAACACCCTTTCACACCCTGAAATAACACCCTTTCACACCCTGAAATAACACCCTGTTACACCCTGAAATAACAACCTCTTACACCCTGAAATAACACCCTGTTACACCCTGAAATAAGACCCTGTCAAACCCTGAAATAACACCCTGTTACACCCTGTCACACCCTGAAATAACACCCTTTCACAACCTGAAATAACACCCTGTCACACCCAGAAATAACACCCTTTCACAACCTGAAATAACATCCTGTCACACCCTGAAATAACACCTTGTTACACCCTGAAATAAGACCCTGTTACATCCTGAAATAAGACCCTGTTCCACCCTGAAATAAGACCCTGTTACATCCTGAAATAAGACCCTGTTCCACCCTGAAATAAGACTCTGTTACATCCTGAAATGACTACACTGATACTCTAAACTATACCCTAACTTAACCTAACCATTAACTTTTTGCAACTGAATGCCTAAAAAATGGAAATTGAAAGTTTACGTATAGTTCATAATCCATACATAAACTTCAATCCAATCAATTTGCGACTGTGGCATATTCCGCAACTTTTTTCTTACTATCGATTGTGGTAAAATATGTTGCGATTGTTACAACTGCTGTGACTGATACTATGGTGGATAGCCTATATGAGTCGCCCTTATTTTCATCGGTCGCTACTAAACCTAACCTAAAACCTAAACCTAAAAAGCCTCGACCTTTACAAAAGGTTTGAGGCAGGTGGAAAAAGGTTGTGACCATTACTATCGGTCGGGACACATTTAATATAGTAGTAGAGTCCCTCAGTCACAAGTTGATTTCACCTCTCCTGGACGATACTGTAGCTGTCATTTTGTATCGTGGGTGGGGAGGGGGGAGCGGGGTCACAAGACATGGCAAAAGCTTTTCCAGATAGCCACTGCACTAGAGATACTGATAACACCTTTGCATTTTGTACAGGAATCCATTACCTCCACGCAGAAGCTCCAGTCAAAGTCATCCACAGAGACCTGAAGTCACGCAACGGTAATGCTTGTATTCTACTGTGAATGCAGACATGGCAACATACTGGCCAAAACCTACACTGATGCTTATAGTTACCTCAGTGGTTCCCAAAGCAGGGGGGGTCCCTAAGGGAGTTCCAGGGGGTCCCCAGCTAAAGGATTGTTTTTTTTTTTTAGGTTTTAGGGTTGTTTTTTCAACCAGGGTTCATGATTTAGGTTGTTCAGAGAAAGTTGTTCTTTCTTCATTTGCTGCTTTCCTTCATTAAATGACAGATCTTTTTTCACAGATTATTTTTCGTTTTTAGATCAAGTTCAAATCCCGTACAGGAAACACAGCATATTTTGGACATAATTTGTGATTGATTAATCATGATTAAATTAATTTTGAAGCTGTGATTACACACACACACACACACACACACACACACACACACACACACACACCTCACACACTCACAATCACTAAAACTAAAGAAAGCAGCACATGAAAAACAATTAACACTAATAACAACCTACTGGTAACACATGAGACTTGGTTGTCCTTTACATGACATCACACCAGCATAGAAGAGATGCAGGTGAATGAAAGAAACAGCTGTTTACGAGCACAGCGATAACATGATCCTGCGTTATTGAGACCTCCAGATAGCACACCGATGCTAACGGAGACTCGCGTTCTGACTCCAATACTCCATCAATCAAAAGGACTATAAAGGAGTGACTTGCCATTGAATAACACTTTAAGCTGCCAAAACCATTAATGGTGAGCGTTAAATCAGTGTGGCCCAAATTCGTTTCCATCCGGACCAATTTTTTCAGACATACATGGCATACACAAAACAAAGGGGTAAACAAAGGGAGGTCATATACTTCCTGCCACGACCAACGATGGGTCGCCAAAAACAGCCCTTTGATTAGTTGAGTTTTATAGCTTTTGATTTACATCAGTTATTAGCGCTCAAAGTTTTTTTTTTTTCTCCATCGCCCAGACACCGGAACATTTTGGATGACATATGGTACCTGCCAATTACAGCGAGATCAGACAGTAGTCTCCAGAGCTCCATTTTAGATGAATTCATCTACGTCTTTTGATTAATCTCTGTCCTTGATGCACCGCATAACTCTCTAAGGATGGAAATCTCTGTTATTGCAGTTTGTAGTGTTAACAGTCAATGACATTGAGCACCACGTTGTATTGTTTAATTGACCGATAGCTACGGCAATGGCATTACATGTGTTAACACTGATTTTTACAATGTGAAATAGAAATGGGGGTCCGTCAGACTAATGCAGGTCAAACTGGGGGGTGGGAGGTCTTTGAAATGAAACCGGTTGAGAATCACTGCTAGAGACATAGAGATGTTTCACTGAAGAAACACTTAGCTGTTGTTCTGTGCTTGATTTGCAGTGGTGATGACAGCTGACAGGGTGTTGAAGGTATGATCTATTATTATTATTATTATTATTATTATTATTATCGCGCACTTAGTGGCGCGCTATGAGCTTGTAGATCTGATATTTTTTCAGTTCAAAATGGGTTTAATGACTGACTGACACCTCCCAGACAACAACATAACAAACATATTATGAATATAATCTCCAGATCTGTGATTTCGGAGCCTCTAAGTTCCTGTCTCACACCACCCACATGACAGTGGTGGGAACGTTCCCGTGGATGGCGCCAGAGGTCATCCAGAGCCTTCCGGTCTCTGAGACCTGCGACACCTACTCCTATGGTGTGGTGAGTTCACAGACGTGTGTGTTTGTGTGCGTGCACAAGCGTGTGTGTGTGTGTCTGTGTGTCGGGCGCGGGTGAGCTAATGCCGTTGAGGCGGACGAGCCGTTGGTTGACGGTAGGCTGAGCATGTCGGAAGGCTCGTTCCCATTAGCCTCAATGCTAATCAAATCATTTATAGAAAATCATCTGTTGTGAAATTGTGCAAAATGAATGGCATTCAGAGACAGCTTAAGGTGTCTACTTTAAAGTACCACTTCAACACTTTTCATCCTATCTTCATATAGGTTCTTGCTAATTTGCATGCAATATACCACCATTTTTTTCTACTCGGTCTATGTCTCAGAGGAGGGCTGTGGACAGTTCAGAAACCCGTTGTGCTTGTGCACAACGTG
The DNA here is from genome assembly GCA_039105355.1 of Benthosema pterotum. Lineage (NCBI taxonomy): Eukaryota > Metazoa > Chordata > Actinopteri > Myctophiformes > Myctophidae > Benthosema > Benthosema pterotum. The sequence goes on from CM076976.1 coordinate 33,143,309, forward strand.
CAAGTTTGCACTCTACCGAGTGCTGAACTACTTTATCAATTAGAGTTGGATAGTGTGTTGGGTGTGTGTGGTTTTCTGGGTGATAGTAGTTCAATCACCACTTAAAGGTCTTTATGAGGCAGTGAGTTAATCTGAGCTTATTAATGAAAAAGTGTAAAACGACGTTTGGAGTGATAAGCAGACAACGGTCACTCCAAAAGGGAGGATGGATGTAAAGATGGATGGGGAAGGATCAACATATTGGATTTATCAGTGACGTCACTGACGTTGTGTAGTTTTAGCAGTACAGTGATGCTGTGGTGTAGTTTTAGCGTCTCCGTGATGTTTTGTTGTATTTTTTGCGCCTTAGTGACGTTACGTTGTAGTTTTAGAGGCTCAGTGTCACCGCGTTGTGCTTTTGTTGTATTCTTAGAGGCTCAGTGACATCATGTTGCAGATTTTAGAGGTTCAGTGACATCATGTCAGTGAATCTCTATTTTTTTTATTATTGTAAAGCACATTGTGACT
>CM076976.1:33146315-33303815 GCA_039105355.1 Benthosema pterotum
CAGAACCTAAGGTAAGATTAAAGTCCCAATGAAATGAAAAATCCTTTTTTTCACACTTACAAAAATGTAAATAAAAAAAATAAAAAAATAAAACGTGAATGTTGCATATCAATCTGGCTTTTAAATTGACCTATGATAAATAATTTCTTTAAAGGAGCGCTGTGTTTTGTAAACATCATCACTCTGCATATTTTACTGCTTTTGTTCACATGCTAGTGACGCTGGTCGCTGTGTTTGTTTGGTTAGCAATCGGGTTAGCACATTAGCCACATGAATGACAACTAGTCTTGGGCAATATAGCGTTATTACCGTTCATCACGATATTGGAAATCAATACCGAGTAATATCGTTGGGTTTATAAAAAAAATATCGAATACGAATATCGCGTGTGTGTGTGTGTGTGTGTGTGTAGGATCGTGTGTGTGTGTGTGTGTGTGTGTGTGTGTGTGTGTGTGTGTGTGTGTGTGTGTGTAGGATCGTCCTAGGTTCAAACAGGTTCTCTCTACGCTGGAAGCAATGAGTAACGACTCCAGGCTGCCTGAGCAGTGCAACGCCTTCCTTCACCACAAGGAGGAGTGGAGGTAAAAGTAACACACGCGCACATACGAGCATGAGAGAGAGAATAAATGAGTCGCTATAGTGGTTAACAGTAAGTTTCTGCGAATGTAATGCTGTCTCTGTTTTGGCAATTTGTCATATTCGAGTATAAACGGAGACTTAGAATAGACAGAGTTACGCAAAAACTCTATTCACTTCATGGGGCCAGTCTAATGGTGAACTGGCCCCAACCTGGAGGACAGGTTTCTGAACTGCCCACAGCCCTCCTGTGAGACACAGACCGAGTAGGAAAAAAAATATTTATCATGTACATTAGTGAGGACCTATTATATGAAGATAGTTTGAAAAGTGGTGACGTGTTTAAGAGATGTGATGTTCTGGTAGTGTTTTTTGGAAGGTAGTAGGTATTAAAGGTCTCAACGGGCCTGAAAATTAAGGCCCGGCCCTGGACCCTAACAGTTCAGGCCCTAGGACCGGCCCGACTAAATGGAATAGATTTTAGGCCCTACCCGGCCCTAAATTGTCGGGTATGGGCAAAATTGGAGAATTCGCCACAGATTAAAAATTAAATGGCAATCAGCACCATCTTCATAATAGGTAAATACAGAAAATAACTAAAACAAATAAGTAAAATAATTCAATATATATTATTTTTTGATGGGGCCCGAGGCCCTACCCGGCCCGACTGATTAGCATAGATTTTAGGCCCGACCCGGCCCTAAATGTCCGGTCGGGCCTGTTCGGGTTCGGTCCGGTTGGGTTCGGGCAAAGTTTGAGAACTCTAGTAGGTATAATAGGGTATGGGCAGGATGCCTGTTGTCTTTATTGGTGTTGCTTTTTTGGCGTAGATGTTTTCAGAGACTATAGGCAATGATGTGCAGATGATTTTGAGAGAGAGAGAGACAGAGAGACAGAGAGGTGAGACATTCTATGGATGCTTGACAACAGTACAACAAGGCAATCCATTATAAAGACACTTAGTGAGTGTCTGTGGAGAGTCTTGGACGTGCGCGCGCGTGTGTGTGTGTGTGTGTGTATGTGTGTGTGTTCTCAGTGTTTTGACAGCAGAGCCACAGCGCACTCTTGTGGTGATGAAATGCAACATCATGTTCAGGACCAACACTGGTGCAGTTGGTTACAGCTCCCAAAGTCACTCTTTTAGACCATCGCCATAACTCATGCAGTTTTACTTTTTTTATTTTTTCCTGTTGAATAGTAAAATAGTAAAATCAATGGGAAGTTGACAATTAAAAAAAAAAAACACTACATGGGTTATGGTGATGCTCTAGGGTCTGCATCAACAGATGACTTTGAGATCTGTTTTAATGATGATTATTTTGAATGATCAATTTATAATCACTGGGACATCTTTTTAAAATGTCTTGTCCACATGAGGAATTACATCATGGCAATGTAACCCCCCCCCCCCCCCCCCCCCCCCCCCCCCAAAAAAAAAAAAAAAAAAAAAAACAGTTGGATACAGTTGGAGGAGAGAGATTTGTCCAGAGATTTGTAAACAACATAACAGCTCTGTTTACAAGGGCATGGTCTAGCTCACATTATGTCAAACTCAAGGCCACCTCTCAATGGACTGACCCCATGAAGTGAAGGGAGTTTGCGTAGGTCTGCCTACACATGTAGTAGAAGAGGTCCGATATTGTTAGGTGTCCGAATTTGAATGGCTTGAATAGGGACAAACTGGAGTTGACGGGCGCTCCTCCGTGGAGTCGAGTCGTTAGTTCATTATTTTGTGTGTGTGTGTGTGTGTGTGTGTGTGTGTGTGTGTGTGTGTGTGTGTGTGTGTGTGTGTGTGTGTGTGTGTGTGTGTGTGTGCAATCAGTTTTGAATGCATGTAGTTTCATCTTTGCATTTAGTGTTGTTATTAGTTTAGTTTAGTTTAGTTTATTGGCACATATAAAAAGATAAAACAAGATACAAAATTTGAAAATAATGTGCAGGAGAAGTTGGAAGCCGAGAGGCTTTTCAAGAACTTCCCCTAAAATGAAACCAATTTAAGAATACATTTTCATATATCAAGACAAATTTCAGAAATACATCCAACAATAAAATACAAGTAAACAGTCAAGTATAAACACAGTACATATCATTGTAGGGATAATTGGTCTGTTAACAGACCATACTATGAGCAAAACAATAACTAATAATTATTTTATTGCAAGAGCATTTTTTGTAGGCTGCTTTAAAAGTTTGCAGAGATGGAGATGCTTTAAGCCTAGAATCAACAGTGTTCCAGAGGATAGACCCTCTATGTCTTATTGAAAACTGTCTAAGTGAAGTGCGGCTATAAGGTATATGCAAGTCTTTTGATTGCCGAGTAGCATAAGAATTAAAGATGGAGTGCCGTGAATTTTTTCTACCCTAAAACATGATCATCAGGTATTAATGTTATATGAAAAGTAAGATTTTTTCCCCAAAAGTGTACAGTGTTTGTTAAACTGTCATTTTTATGATTCCACCCTACCAGTTCATTAAGTATGCCTGGTTTGCCTGGTGGGTGGTGATGGGTGGAGATCCAGCTGAACTGAAGCCACACCCACAACTTTAGTTGCATGATAAAGGGGGAGGAGTTAGGGGAGGGGCTGAACACGTGATGTCACTATAGTGAAGTTTTTTTCATTGGCATGTTTGACTGGAAAGGTTCAGCCCCCAGGAAGAAACCCTAAATACAAAAGGAAGACATCATTGCACATAAAAAACACACCAAGGGGTCTATTTACATACTGCCACCTCTTAAACATGTACAAAATTGGAAAAAATACAAAAATCACGGCACCCCCACTTTAAGGGACATTCATGAGTTTTGAAGGAAAATTACTTTTGCTGTTTTCCTGGGACATCCTTGTAAATCGGTGCCCTGTGAAACACAGTCCGGCTGGTCCAACCCTTGACTTGTACCAACTGTTATATTTTGGCTTGCCACATATATGAGCTTGACATGCCTGCTCTAGATAGTACGGACCGTAGTCCTTAGGGTGGTTGTATTCCATTGGCCAATCTTCTTTTGTCACAACAGTTCACAAATCTTGCTGCTGTGTTTGCACATTGTTGTATTTCTTCCAATAGGTATGGAGTTTATCGTCATTTGTCATAGTTTCAAAATCACCCTGAGTGTGTAATCTGTGGGCAGTATGTGTCTCTGATGTCTTGGTATAGTTGGCAGGTGGTTAGAAAGTGTAGCTCTGTTTCTACTACATTTTGTGATTTAATCACCAGAGGTTGAGTAGTGGACATCCCTAACCCTATTAAAATCACAACCATGTACAGTAACAACACTATAACACTATGAGCTGCATAAACGCATGTATGCATGTATGTGCGTACAGGTGTGAGATCGAGGCAACGCTGGAGCGTCTACGTAAGCTGGAGAGAGAACTTTACTCCAAGGAGAAGGAGTTGGAGGAGAGAGAGAGACGGCTGAAGCTGTGGGAGGAGAGACTGATAGAGAGGAGCAACATGTCCTCCTCTAGCCCTCCTGCCTCCTTCAGGTCCAACATGTCCTCTGTGAGTATGTTTATACTGGTTAAAATGTGGAGGTCAACAATGGCAAATGCTCATTCAAAGGTGGAGGTCAAGAGTATCAAATGCGGCACTAAGGGCCCAACAGAACCAGAACAAAGATCATGACTCTCTCTCTGTGTCTCCCTTTCTCACTCTCTCAGTTCTTCCAGCCCATGTCCCTGGGGGGATCGTCGGCCTCCTCGTTCTTCCGCTCTCTCTCCCAGGAGTCTAACAGTGGCAGCTTGGCCTCCGCAGCTCTGAGCAGCGTGGGGGGCAGTGTCGGCTCCCTGCTGCGGACCCTCAGCAATGGCGACACCACCACCACAGACCGGGGTGGAGGAGGGGGAGGAGGCAGCGCCGAGCAGCGGGGGTCCTCTGGAGGGGGGGCGGGGCTCCACACCCTCCTGCTGAGAGGGGGGAGGGGCTTCCCAGAGGCCTTCGGACACGACGAGGATGACGAGGATGACGAGGAGGATGGCGAAGACGAGGACCTTCTTAACAGCGACCTCCTCAACAGGGGGGGAAGGGGGCTGCAGGTGACCCTAACCCGCCGATACCCGGGTGGAGGGGAACTGACCCCACATCAGGCAGAGGTATACCCACGTACCTGTCGAGTGGACAGTGTTGTTGTTTTTTTAGAGAGAGATTTTAGAGATATTTTTTTTGAGATTTTCTTTTTTTTTTTCGTTTAGTCTTTAGCCCCATTTAGTCTTCTCAAATTATTTTTTGTTACTGTAGTCTTGGTCCGTGAAATATCTAGCATGATTTAGTCTAGTCTTATTCTTTAAGTCTTAATCTTAGTGTTCTTATGCATTGCATACAGCATACTGTATGATCTACCGTACAAAGTTCTGCCCACAGCCCTATGAGACAGGTTTCCACAGCCCTCCTGTGACAGACAGACTGAGTAGCAAAAAGTGTTATTTCATCCTGCACATTATTGTATATGAAGATACGTTGAAAAGTGGTGAAGTGTTCCCTCATCAGCTCTGTTGCATCTGTGCGTGAAATGTACTGCAAACTTAAAGAAATACCATTCATTCATTCAGGTGGGAGGTGTCCAAAGGAGCAGCGTGACCACCATCCTGAGAGGAGGAGGTGGTGTGGGTGGTGGCTTCTCTTCGGGGGTCTTTGGGGAGGAGGACGATGAGGAGGAGGAGGAGGAAGAAGATGAAGGAGGGGGTCTGGAGAACATGCTGATGAAGGGTCTCCGCCCAACGGGGGTCCCAGTGCTAGGAGGGACGTCGTCCGCGTTGCTGCTGTCCTCCCTGGAGATGGACCGCGACATGGACATGGAGCTGAACATGGTGGGGGGCGGGGCCGGTGGGCAGGGAGTGACCACCACCACCGCCAAGTTCAAAGGTCACCGCCACCACCACCAGCACCACCGCAGCGAGGTCATCCGGGGTCAGGGCGTGGCGGTGGGAGCAGGAGGGGGAGGGGGAGGGGTCATCCAGGTGGTCCAGGGGTCGTCGTCATCGGAGGGTCAGCAGAGCGAACTCAGCATGGAGGAGGTCAGGAGGAGGGGTCAGCCGGGCTGCGGGGAGGTGCAGGTCAGCATGCGGGCGTCGGCGACGTCTTCGTCCAATCAGAACTCTACGAAGAGCTGCAGCATTCGGAGTGCCGCGGCGGCTCTGGAAGCCATGGATCTGGACTGGTCCGATGACAGCGACTAAGCCCCGCCTCTAACCACACCCCTGAAACCATCTAACCACACCCCCTGAAACCCTCTAACCACACCCCCAAAAACATCTAACCACACCCCTGAAACCCTGCAACCACACCCCCAGAAACCACACCCAGTGAAAGCCTCTGATTACACTCCATAAAACCTGGCCTTGGCCCCCAGGCCTTACATCTGCACTGCAATATGAAAGCCTGGGGACAAAGTACCCCACAGAGTCTATCAAAAGGCGAGACTTCTGGTTTATTACCTTCCTCCGGAAATTGTCAAACTTCCCCTGGAATTTGCCATTTTTCAGCCAATTGCGGCGTGGTGCTACCCCACGGAAACATTTTATTTCTCCTTTAGTGCTCGCAATTCCGTTTAAAAGATGGAATCGTAGTTACCTTGCACACTTCTATAACTGCTTTGTTCATTGAAATATCTTTTTTTTCTGAAAATAAGAGTGAACACAGTCTTAGACACTAGTAAGGACTGAACAGGGTTGTTTCACTGGAGACTGTAAATACAGCAACTACCGCCAACAACCGTTGATAGACTCTAAAGTGTACTTGGCACCCAGGGTGCATAAAACCCTCTCACCACACCCCCTGGAACCCTCTGACCTCACTTCCTGAAACCCTCTGACTACACCCCATAAAACCCTCTAACCACACCCCCTGAAACCCTCTAACCACGCCCCAAAACCCAGAGCCATAGAGTGTAACACAGTAGCGTCAGTGAGGGGTCAGAAACTGTTTGAAATATACTGTTTTCAACGAGATAAGAGCTGTTTAAGGCAGGACATGTGTGCAACATGGCAACTGTTTTAAGTTAACATAGTGTACAGTAACAACTTTAAAGTCTCTCTAATGTTTATCTATTGCAGCTAAAATTAAAGGGATTTAAGATCATTAAAGATGGGCTGTTGCCTGAGTCCAATGCATTTCTGCCTACTTCAGGTCCGGGACCTTTTGCAAATATAAGTCTACGAATAAAAACCTCCACTGGACTGAAGACTGAATTGAATAGAGTTGTTGTAACCCTGTCATACTCTATGGCTCTGCCCAAACTCTAACCATTTACCACCCATATGTGAGTCCGTTAGCAAACACACCTTGTTTTCTTTTTTCTTTTTTGTTGTTGTTCTTTTTTGTTGTTTTTGTTGTTGTTAAAAGCATTTCATTACAGTTACCATATCCCTGCAGATTGTGTGCTTACCGCTAACAACAGAACCTTGCGTAGCTAGCTTACCGCTACATTGAGCTGCACGTACCATTAAACTACAGATATAACATAATAGACAGGGCTGTTATAATCACTGTATACAGACAGAGTTGTGCAACAGCCACATAAACGCAAACAGGCTGCGTAATATACAGTATAATGTTTGCATAAAAATATAATTGGGGAAGCATTTCTGGCACCAATTTTAGACTTGTGCGTGTGTGTGTGTGTGTGTGTGTGTGTGTGTGTGTGTGTGTGTGTGTGCGCGCACGCGTGCGCGCGTGCGTGCGTGCGTGTGTGTGTGTGTGTGTGTGTGTGTGTGTGTGACTTACTGTGAAGTAGGAATGCAAAGACGCTTGGCATGCACAACCATCGGCTTTTATTTTGAAAATGTGTAGTTACATTACTCACTTGGGACGCTCGTCACCACCTGACATCATCATCATCATCATCATCATTATTATTATTATTATTTGTTCAAAATAAGCTTTGACTTCATGAATTTCTAACTGTGATCCACTGTGTGAATTTTTATTGTTTTTGTTGGCATTTCTCTCTCTCTCTATCTCTCTCTATTTCATCATTTTTCAATAAAAATAAATAAATAAATAAAGGACACATTGGTGACTTGACTTGTGGTTTGTTACATTTGTTACAGACATCGATCTTCTACCGCTTATCCGTAGTCGTGTTGTGTTCCACCAGAGAGATCCAGAACTTCCCTCTCCCCAAAACATTTGTGACTTCCTCCTGGGATATACTTGAAAAAGCCTGGAGGGGCGCAACGTTGTGAGGTTAAATAAAGACGGGGGCAGACAGAGATCGTGTGCAGACTTTTCTTTGATTTTATTCAGTTGTTATTTCGTTGCGTCCAGCACCGGCTCACACATTTGGGTGCATATTGGTTCCCTCTTTCTACTGACTTCCTCCTGGGAGCTATGAGTCTAAGGTGCGTTTTTGCCATTAAGCAGACTAGGCAGTTGCCTGGGGCACCATGAGGGTGGGGGGTGGGGGGGGACCCCCACCAGACATGCTTTAAAAAGGATCCCAGGCTAATAGGCCTCATATGGATAAATACTCTATACTTGTCCTCTATAACTCGAATTGAACATTTAAAACACATATAATATGTCCTTCAGTTTAAAAATACTTCATAATTTTTTTATCCCTTGGGGGACGCCATTTTACTGTGCCTGTCATAGTTATGAAGGTCACAGGAGATTTTCACTGGAACTCCAGGGAAATTCTTGCCAGGGGCTCCAAAGTGCTTAGAAACGCCACTGGGTGCATGGAAGCTGTTTTTAACCATGTCACGGTGACGAGTGCTGAGAGCTATTTATCAAAAATGAAAATCACCAAAATATATTCATATGCCAGAAGAAAGCTTGTCAGTTCACAACATTAACAACCAGAGCCGTGTTGGATTTAGGAGCTAGGTAGCCTCTTTCACTTGTTTACCTTTTCTGAATTCTGGACAGCCGCCCCAAGTGTCCCTTCAAGGTTTGACCTGGCTTGAGGGTACTTACTATTTACTCGATACTTTAACAGTATATTCGAAAAAGCAATGCATTCATCATCATATCAGTATTGACACAGGGATAGGGGGTTAACATTATGGTGAATATGCCAGTCTAACCAGTGATCAGACACAGGGGTAAGGGGTTGGCACTGTGGTGAATATGCCAGTCTAACCAGTGACCAGACACAGCTAGGGTAATGGGTTGGCACTGTGGTGAATATGCCAGTTTAACCAGTGATCAGACACAGGGGACAGAGACCAAAACATAGGCTATACTCTTCACCATGCCTTCGGCCTGGTGGAGACAATGAGCCAAGAGCAACACCCCCTCCCCCCCTCTCTCTCTTTCTTACTATCTGTCTCTCTCTCTCCACCTGTCCTGTCAGTCAGAGAGGTGACTGTGTCACATCTCTGGGTGACAGACCAGCTGCTCTCTGTGTGACAATGGCCCCCTGAGAGAGAGAGAGAGAGAGAGAGAGAGAGAGAGAGAGAGAGACTGTTAGCTCTGCCTCGATCTGCCTCAAGGGAACGAGAGACGCTACCCTGACACTGCTGTCTGAAGGGATAGAGAGAGAACCAATGTCCGCACAGCAGGTAAGACTTTCTCTGCTCCTTTCCATTGGTGAGAAAAGCTGTATAGCTGTAAGCTGTAACTCAGAATGTAGGCTCAGTATCCACAGTGATTTACATCACATATATAGAAATAGTCATCTAGAACAGTGGTTTTTGATCTTTTTCATACCTGGACTGGATTTTAGAAACAAAATAGTCAAACACACAGATCAAAATTACCCTTAATCTTCTACATTCTCTAGTTGTATAGATTTGGCATGATTCAGATGACGAATATTTTAACTCTTGAGAGAACATAAAACCAAATGGAGCCACAAGGGTGCATTTGATTTCATATTTTTTGCTCTGAAAGAGTTACATTTGGTTAAACCAACTGTCCATCATTTAGCCTGGGAACCACCTGGAACCGTCTCAAGGACCACTGGTAGTCCCCGGACGACTGGTTGAAAACCACTGACCTAGGATCATCAGTAAACCAAGAACCTACCATTAGTCTACCATCAGTACTGATAAAACCTCTAAATTACACAAGTTGAGTCTTTGCTCAATTCTGTAAGGTCATCGTGGCTAGGGTAAGTGCTGTGGGCTGAGACCATGGTAGATGACTGGGAGTGAGACTGCAATTCCGAATGCAATCGAAACCGTTGTCCAGGGCGCATTTAGAGAAGGGAGAAGAGTCTGGGACGTGTGGAGCATTTTCCGGGGCGTTGTAGAGAAGGGAGAAGAGTTTGGGACACGCAGTTGCCCAGGGGCCGTTAAGAGAAGGGAGGAGAGTCTGGGATGTACGGAACGTTGTCCAGGGTGTTTTAGAGAAGGGAGAAGAGTCTGGGACACGTGGAGCATTGTCCAGGATGTTTTAGAGAAGAGAAGAGTCTGGGACACGTGGAGCATTGTCCAGGATGTTTTAGAGAAGAGAAGAGTTTGGGGCACGCGAATATTTGCCCAGGAGGGAGAAGAGTCTGGGATGCGCAGATCATTTGTCTGGGGCATTTAGGGGAGGGAGAAGAGTCTGGGATGCACAGCGCGTTGCCCATGGGTGTTTTAGAGAAGGGAGAAGAGTCTGGGACATGCAGAGTGTTGTCCAGGGTATTTTAGAGAAGAGAGAAGAGTCTGGGACATGCAGAGTGTTGTCCAGGGTATTTTAGAGAAGAGAGAAGAGTCTGGGACACGCATGGAATGTTGGCAAGGGTGTTTTAGCGAAGGGAGAAGAGCCTGGGATGTGCAGAGCGTTGTCTGTGGTGTTTTAGAGCAAGAGTCTGGGACCCATGAAATGTTGTCAAGGTATATATTCCTCTCTTAGAATGCTAGAGTCCAACAATATGATGATATTTTTATTGTTTACACAACGATATACAGTACTGTAACTGTTTAAATTAAATTTCAATACATTTCTTATATTGTTACTCCCCTATATATAGTTCATAGAGCTTCACCATGCTTTGCATTCATTAACTTGGTGAAGATGGATGCCAATTCCACAAACCAACGAAGCAAGTGTCTAAAAATACACCTTCACTCCTGTCCGCTATTCTAATGCATGTTATTCACCTAATGGTTCACACACCCTCTCTCTCTTTCTCGCTCAGAGATGGAGGACAGCTATGAGACCTTCGAGGAGGAGTTAGGACCCCCAAGGCCACCGCCCCAGAAACCTGGGAGACAACCCGTTAGACCAGGTGAGAGAGAGAGAGAGAGACCGACACTGCGTTCCCACAAAAGGACGTGCAGGCATTGACATCAAACTACATTTAATATCTTTCCTTTTTATGTCAGCATTCAAGGAGAATGTTTTTTTTTCTCCAGTCTCCTGAATTTGGAACTCAGTATTTTGCGTTGAACAATGCAAATGTTTACAAATCCATGCCGTTACAACCGTATCTCCTAGACTATTTTGGTGCAGAAGTGCCCTTTGTCTAACACGTGTCGTGCACCTCCCTACTGTCGTGTCAGAGGGTTCTCTATGTATGTTGTTGTTCACATCAGTATCATGGTAGGACGTATGAAGAAGGATGAGTGAGCGGTAGTGTTGCAGTCAAGATCACCTAAATCGAGACCAAGACAAGACCAAGACCTAGGAGGGTCGAGACCAAAACGAGACAAAGACAATCACAGACTTGGTCAAGACAAGATCAATACGAGACTAGCACATAGAGGGGTCGAGGACAAGACCAAGTCCAAGACCTGGAGGAGTTAAGACCAAGGCAGAGGCCAAGACCAAGTGAGGTCGAGGCCAAATTGGTTGTTCTGTAGAAATACAGTTTAGTTGTTACTGTACAATACTTTAGTTGTTACTGTACAATACTGATTGTCGGTTTGTGGACTGCTAGCGATGTGCATGTCATCCAGCCCTGCACTCTAAGACAGCTGTCTTTATCAATGGGCTCCTGTGTCCGCACAATGGGTATAGAACATTTCCATTGCATTGCCTTGTCTCGAGTGGTTTTGGTCAATTCGGTGGAGAAAGAGACCTGAGACATTTGCTCCGAGGCAGTGACTGAAAAAGGTAGCCTGGCGAGCCGACTCGCGTGGAATCAGTCAGTCGCTCAGAGTTTCTTCTTTCTTCCAGAAGGAAGGAGTGACTGACTGACTCCACACCATTTGATGCTGGCTCTCCAGGCTATGACAGCGGGACAAACTGGAGTTGCGCAAATAAGAGCTATTTATGTATGCAACATGTCATCTGTTTTAAAGGGATACTTCAGATTTCTGTGGTGGGAGTTCAGCTCTGGTTTTGGTGAAATAGGTTTCTGGTCATTTAGTGATGGTCACTACTCGGGCCATGCAGTAAAAGTCATCAAAAAATAATAATAACTTCCCTTGTATTGTTGAACTATTTCTAAAATGTTAGCACAACCTTCATTCATTTTTGAAGTCATGGAACTACTTTTTGGACGTAGTGATATGGACACATATGGACACAAAAACACATAGTTCCATGTGATACTGATAGAGGGGTTAAAAATGTACATAACTTGTGCTGATATTTTAGAAATAGGTCAAAAAGCCACAGGGAGATATTTACAGTATATAGTGGTTGCTGAATGTACGCTAAGGGGAGCTGCAAAATGTTTGCGTATGCACCTTGTGCCACGCACATTTGGGCACATTTTCACACGGAAAACTTCAGTGACATAAGCAATACAAGCAGTCGCTGAGGGCCACAACGAGTAAACCACAGGGAGGAGATTTATTTTATGTTTTATGTATCCCCCTATACCATAGATAAGCTATACTGGTGGCCTGGGAGCATGCGGCCCCCTCCTTCACTTAACCCATCTTGACTCAGCTTTCTACAGCAGTGTTCCTCGATATTTCATGTCAAGGGACCCCCAAAATCATCTGCATACGGCCACTGACCCCCTTCTGAAAAATAGGTAGCTCCAGGGGCAATGTTGGAAGCAAAACATTTGAGTTAAAAATGTTCGCCATGACAGAATATAAGATAAGAAATAAGATTTGAGACACATTTTCACAATTTTTCAAGATCTACAAGGTCATAGCATGGCCCTGAGTGGCGTGTTATGAGCTTGTAGATCTGATATTTTCGAAAAAGCTTATGCTAGTTTAACCCATCCTGAGCTAAAAAAATAATTCAAAGATTTGCACCACATTTTCGCCATTTTCAAAAATATCAGATCTACAAGCACAAAGCGCGCCACAGAGTGGCACGCAATGAATGCAGCCTGCGTAGCAGTGCATGTGGGGGCACATAAAATCATTTCGCATAGGGCCACCTAACTCCAAGAACTGGCACTGACCTTCCCTCTCCACAAAAATCAAAATAGATATATAGCTATATATATATATATATATATATATATATATATATATATATATATATATATATATATATATATATATATATATATATATATATATATATATATATATATATATATATATATATATATATATATATATATATATATATATATATATATATATATATATATATATATATTTGTACTTTGTTGTTGTCAAGAAATCACAAAAACAAAACATTCGTCGGGCTCAGGACAGGCGTGGCTAATTTGTGAGGGGGGGGGTAGCAGTTTCATAATGAGCCAATAGAGTGGAGGTGAGGTGGAGTTAGAATCTGTTTTTAAGATAAAGAAGTCCATGTTGAACCTATGAAATGGACGTAACTCTGTCTATACTCTAGGGGTCTAGTTTGATCAGGGCCGAGCGTTCCTGTTACCACGGTCGGTGGGTCTATAAATACAGTATACTTATTGGGAGAACAGCAGCGGTAGAAACACAGGCTGGCTACAGGCAGGAGGCATTCCTAACCTCCGAGCATTAGAGCATTGAAATAGGAGCTCTGGGAGGTGACAATCCAGCCCAGGAATGGAAACGGTGGCCTAGATTAGCTTTTTATGTAGCAGCAGGAGTGCAACCATTCATCGGTTCATCGCAATCGAATTGATTATTTAATTAGTTGTCAGCTGTCAGCTAATTGACTAATCAGATCAGCGACTAATGACTAATCAGTTAGAGAGAGTATGCATGTGACCATAGAAATACGCAACTTTGGCACGAGTATGCGAAGGCTGGGCCCCAAAACAAACTCGGACTGGCTGAAATGTACTGTTCATGAGTACATTCATGTTCATGGCTGTTCATGCAGCCTGAAAGGTTGGAGTTTGAAATATGTTGTTTTCAACAAGGTGGGTGCAAACAAGAGCTATTTATGTGTGCAACATGATCGTCTGTTTTAAAGTATTGCACAGTGACAACTAAAGTCTGTATAATGTTTAGGCTGTAGGCATAATAGTAGTACTACAAAGCAATTTCAAAATAAAGGGATTCATCCCAGATAACAGTATGGAACGGTTCCTTTTTGCATAGAGGAGAATGTGGGGGGAAGGGAGCAAATCAGAGTGAAGAGATCGCACAATGCGAAGGAATGCACCCATAGGTGGATCTAGAAATTATGGGCCCCTGGGCCCCTGCCAGCCAAAGGGCCCATGCCAGCCAAAAGGGTCCCCTACACCAGAGTTTTTTTTTTCTCTTTCCATCACGGCGCAGTATTTACAGCAAGGGATTGCTTCAAAATAAACCGCCAAAAATAACACTTGCAGTGATGCACCATATCATGTTTGTTTAGGACTTTTAGCGTTATTTTATGGACACAAATGAATAAGCCCATCTTTAACAATGGTGACAAGGAGTGCGTGCACCACTGTTAGTCACTGTTACCCTTTTTTGGCAGGGGCCCTGAGCTAGAGCCTCTCTACGATCACACAGACACTCAAGCACTCAGCGTTAAGTTAAACTAATCTGTTGATTACTCGTAGTGCTTGGCCCAGTGGATGGGAAATTTTAATTTGGAGAAATTTACTCCCAGACTACATACTAACCTGTTTTAATTGACAAAAGAAATGCTTCTCGCGTCAAATATTGATATGCAATTAATTGAGATTAATTGATTACAATGCTTCAGAATAATTAGATCATGTTTTTAATCGAGTGCCAGCCCTATTCTCAGCGAATAACTTCATGTTTCTCTCTATAGAAATGTATGCTTCAAGAAAGGTCAGAGAGGTCAGTATGGATTTCACTTTTATCACAATAAATACATAAACGTCATAACATAAGTGGACCTGTGGTTCCCAAAATGGGGTCTGGGGGCCCCATAGGTGTTTCACAGGGTTAGGAACGGAATGGACATTCTGGGTCTGTAACTCTGAGAGTATACAAATTAAACAAAATTTGTACACTCTCAGAGTCAGAATGCAATACTGATATAATCACATGCTATTTATTTCTTTTGTTTTATTTTTTCACTTATTTACATCATCATGTCTATTTGCTCAGACACTGATGTAAAATTGTCCATTAACTGTCAATGGGAATTTAATTTTTGTGTTGAACGGAATGCTACACTAATTAGAGGGCTTGCGCCGTCAAAAATAATCCCAACGTTTTGTATTTGCGGATATTGGGAGTAGCTTATGGTGGGAAATTATAGAATGAATATATCAGATTGGAAGCGAAAGCACTGATTTTTACCAGTGTTGGGCAATATTACTTAGGAGAGTAACGAAAATGTTTGGAGAATCACTGCTACAGCTTTTTTTTATACACTCTAAGACATTCAATGTAAATTTACAGTACATTGCTGGCAGCAGAGTTGCCACTAATGTACAATAAACGACTGTAACCTATTTTTACAGCACAAATTTACTTTTGTAATGTAAAATTACAAAATGTATTTTTTTACTGTATTTTATTACACAGTACTGTAATATTGGTATACTACTGGGGGGGGGGGGGTGCGCAGGCTCATGAGTGTCATTTTTGGATCAGATCACAGTATAAAGCATGTTCACAGATATATACTGTATCTGGTGACCTTCTTTTCAGGAATCATCTCCAGTCCATACTCCACCAATCACCAAGACTCTACCCAGAGACGCCGGTGAGTCAACAACTACAACAACCACCACCTCTGAATCAGAGCCATCTAGATAGAAAGAGTAGCGGCATTGAGGGGTCAGAAACTGAGATGCTGTTAAAGCAGCCTGAATCCTGACAAATCATCTAGGGTGGCACAAATAAGAGCTGTTTTAGGTGTTATGATTAATCAGCATAATCGGAATAGGTCATATCGGCCATAAAAATGCCATATGGGTATCGGAATCGTCTCAGCATAATACAGATTATTTAATCAGTTTTCACCAGCATTTCTAAATTTGATTTGTGTACACATTTCATTCAGGAAATGTTTTCTTGTGAAAACAGACACTTGGAAAAGCGTATATGCTATTTATTGATTGGTTGAATCCTTTATTAACAGGCTTTAAGGCTTAGACTTATTGGTCAATTGTGATCAACTGTACTGTATAATCTGGGAAACGGTCAGAATCCCTATTGGCAATTATGATCCTGAAAATAATCAGAGATCGATTCAGATATATAATCTCATAATCATCATGCGCCCATAATTTTGGGGCACATGGGTGCTAATAGGTAGGAAAAACGCTAGGACTGTATACTGTACTTCAATGGTGTGAAATATATGGAAGAAACCAGGAACGTTTTTTTGTTCTTACTCAAGTCACACAGAGGCATCCTAAAGCCATACCATGGGCCCTATTTTGAGTTTCTTAAGTATCAGGTCTTATGACTCAAGTCCAAACTTGGAGGTGTGGCAAAGCTGTTTGGCTGTTTTGAGTGGCAAAACTGCTTTTTTTTTAACTTAACACATAAGACCCGATACTTCAGAAATTCAAAATAGGGCCCCAACTGTTGTGAATTATTTGCATGCTGTCTGACTGGCAGCCTCTGGACATTCCCTACCCTCTGTACCTTTAAGAGACTCATGTGTTTGCCATCACTCCACCCCAGTCAACACATTAGCGAATCACAGCTCAGGTGCACCATATATAACAAGCTCTCTTCTCAACCCTCCTCACTTAGTATCCAGCCTTCACACAGGCAACAGGCAGAACCTGCAGCTCCACAACCTTCAACCAGCCATGTGTACCTGACAAATAAACCATGGCACACAGATAAACTGCAAATAAACCATCTTGTTAAATGTTCTTGGTGTCTCCACTTCTCTCTAACTGGAGAAACTTGAGTGGTCGGCTCACAACCAGCTAATATGTATTACTAACTGTATTATCAACCTTAGCTTCACATGAAGATGTTGCCTCATGGAATAAACCTTTTAGCAGGGGAACTTTATAATTAAAAAAAGCGTAATACCTAATACCCAAAAATGAACCTGTAGACCAACCACCCAACAATTCCAGTCTGGGAGCAAAGTTTGTAGCATGTCAAGTCGTTTTCCAGAAGAGAGAGAGGCCATGTTTATTTGGCATCCACAGAGAAACCATCATATAGCATCAAAATCTCCCAAAAGCTCTCTCTCCATTTCACAAAATTTCCATTTCACACAGTATACATTGGCACAATAGGCTGTTGTCACAGTCACAGCTACCCATGATGAGATACAAAATGCTTATACTCAAGATGATTTTGGAACAATCTGGTTTAAACTGGATACATTGAGGAGGCCTGAACTGTGGACAGAGTAACCTCAACACTCAGGCTTTCATTTTTGTCTGTGGTGCGCGAAAACCGAAAGCGTGGGCTAGTTTGTTACCCCACGGTGGCCTTTTCGGGGTGGGCGTCTCTCCAAATGATGTGACGGACCACAGCAGTGGAGGGGCGGGGTAGGGGCCGGGGATGACGACACGTTGGTTAGTTCAAATCAGATCAGCTCATCTGCCGTCCAAAAACTCACGGCACCCCACCCCCCTAGGCCAAAATCATTTCAGGTTAGGCCAGGTCAGAGTGACCCAAGCTACCTGTTTCCTACCATACCTGTACATTCTGAAAATGTAAAAGTGACCTATGTACTAAAAATCATTCACAATAAACTCAGACTAAGAATCCCCAAAAGTTGAAGCTGAAATCTTGAGCCAGTGCAAGCCAAGTGTAACAGCCAATAGAGAGATTCAGCTTTGCCTCATGTACAATATCTCTCAAATACATCTCTCTCTCTCTCGTCCAGTGCCATCAGTGCGTAAACCTGTCCCTGTCCAGAACCAGACCCAGAGTCCAGCCCCCGTGGTGGACACCCCGTGGCAGGGTGTCACTCTGAACAGATGTCTGTTTGTGGTCATCACCATCCTGCTGCTGACCTCTGGGATGCACCGCCTGCTCGGTAGACATTATTATTACCACTATAGCCTACTACTAACACAACAATTTGTACAAAATGCGTCAGTTTTAACTAAAACAAATACGCCTCTGTAAACATTTTTAAAGCACAGCTCAGACCTACTTTTAAGACGCTGATACATCAATGTTTTGATCAATATCAACAACGTCAATTATCAATGTTGACTTTTCACTTTTCTATACAAAATGATTAACTCCTGTCAGATCCTTAGCGCCCTCTACTAGTCAACATTTTGGAATCCTCCAATGACAGCCCTCCTTGGCATCACCTGATCCTTTCTCCCAGACTCCCACAGATGGACTAGTGGACAGAACATTTTATAACTTTTTTATTCTGCCAAGTGAACATTTTGAGAACAACTGTTGGATTAAAATGATTCAATTCAAACTAACACGAAACTGCAAAAACAATATGAATTGTATTTTTTAATAACACTAATAACATTTTTTGCAACGAGAACAATGCATCTTATTTGCTCCTTTCTTTGCCTTTCAAAGCTGTAAAGCAGCTTTGAAAGGCATTTTAGCACTTTGAACTGCATTTGTTTTGGGAACAGGTTGGGAATTACTATATTAAGTGGGAAATAATAGTGATTACAATTATTCAATTATCTATTTGAGAGAATCGCAATGATGATGTCATGATCGGTATAATTGTTTGTTGTTCAACAAATGTTCAACAAATGATAATGCATTACAATAAGCTGAAATAGCAGATCTACAAACTCACAACGCACCACTTTGTGACAGCGCTTGTAGGTCAGCTCTTTATTTCTATATTGATGCTGTGTGACGTGTTGTGAGCTTGTAGATCTGTTGTTTTCAGAGCCGCTGTGTTGTGAACATAGAGATCTGCTGTTTTCAGAGCTGCTGTGTTGTGAGCTTGTAAATCTGTTGTTTTCAGAGCTGCTGAGGGGCCCGAGGATCTCGGAGGAAGAGGAAGTGGTTGTGGCGACGAGACGCTCTGCGCTGAGACGCAAAGCTCTGTATAACCTAGACGAGGTATATCTACAATCCGTACATATATTAGTTAGTGTTGTAGTTCTCGAGACACTCAAATTGCCTTGTCTTGTCTCGGTCTCGCCACTCTCACACTTCATTGTCTCGTGGTCTTGTCTTGGTCTCGCCCTCAATTTGTCTTGCTCTTGTCGCAATCTCGGAGAAAATGTCTTGGGTCTCTTTCGCCACCGAGACCAGTCGAGATGAGACAATGCAAAGGAAATGTTCTATTTCCATTACGAGGACTAAGGAGCACATTCATTAAAACAGCAGAACGGTGCGCAGCATGCATATCGCTAGCAGTCCACAACTACAGACAAGATTTAGGCATGGATGGAGCACAAAAAAATAATGTCTTGGTCTTGACTTGGTCTTGCCTCGCAGTGGTCTTGGTCTCTTTCTTGGCCTCAACCTCTCTAGGTCTTGGCCTGATCTCGACCCCATGGTGCTAGGTGCTATGTCGTCTCGTTCTCGACCCCAAGCATCGTGGGTGTCTCGGTCTCGTTTTGGTCTCGATCCCCCTAGGTCTTGGTCTTGTCTTGGCTCGATTTAGGTGATCTTGACTAGACACTAGCGGGTCCATTTGGTTCCATTTGTACGGTCTAAGAAAAAAGGTCCTAGAAGGAAAATCATTAACAAACACAACACAACATTGATGAAGTTTTGTTTCACCATGTTAATGATTTTTTCAGACCTTCATTTTAGGAAACAGAATAGGGGGCACTTTTGATCAGGTCCTCATACAGTAAAATGTTGACAATGGGTGAAATTTCCCTTTAAAACAATTCTAAATAATATGGACCATGACAAGTTCAATCAACTAGAAGACTTTTAAACAAATGAGGTCAATCAGTCCTTCTGACATGAACAAATTAATAAATAGGCCTACAGAAATATATACTGTATACATGTATTGTATATTAAAAAAAAAAACAAAAAGATTTTGAACCTGGCGATTGGATTTTGATATCATGGCAAAGATTTAAACTTTGGTAACTTCTCCATTTATAAACACTGGTGTCCTGTTGCTGTTCCTCCAGCCTGAGTCCTCTCTCTGGGAGGTCATGATGCTGTGGTGGCCAGAGTTTGATAACCTCCATGATGAAGATGATGATGATGATGATGATGATGACTGTGACCAAGATGACTGTGATGACGATGATGAAGATGGCTGCTGTGCTGCCTTGGCCAAACGCCAGACGTCAAAGAAAGAATCGGCATCTAGAGGCGTCAGAAACAGAGCCAGGCCTGACAAAAAGAAGAAAAACCAACACCCAGGCCCCAAACATGGACGATTAAAGGTATCAGGAATGTCCAGAGGACATTACATATTAGTGTTACATTTTTATTCCTTTGTTCCCATATCAACGCGGTGCTACAGCTGCTATTAAACACCCCGCTCACATATAAAAAAAGATTGGGTGTTTTTGGTGAATATATCGTGGTTAAAATGGTGTTTAAAGTAATATGGGTTTGTATAGTAAGGGGGCTGGGCAGCTAAAATGAACATGAAATCGAAATACTGAATGGAATAACTGTCTGGGGTGTTTTACGTTTTTCATGAAAGGGCTGCTGGAGGCCTCCAAAGAAACCCCTATAAGCTTTGTAATTTGCTAACAAATACGCCCGGTGGGACTATTTGTTAGCCAATCAAGAAGAGCCTCGCTGAGCTGTCCCCGATTAAGGAAAAGGGAGGACTGGTGGAGTCAAATGTGGAGAACTATGATTTTTAAAGGTCCACTGTGGCTCCTATGGTTGTCATAGATACTGGATATTGTCAGGAAGTGATCTAATAATGAAACAGTCTATGACAGGGGTTTTCAACAGGTGGTCCGGGGACCACCAGTGGTCCTTGAGAGGGTTCCAGGTGGTCCCCAGGCTAAATGATGGAAAGTTGGTTAACCAGATGTAACTCTTGAGAGTGTAAAAATGAAACCAAATGGACCCTTGCGGGTCCATTTGGTTTCATTTTCACACTCTCAAGAGTTAAAATATTCATCATCTGAATTAGCACTATTTAATTAAGAAGTCTACACTGTTTTGTTTGCAAAATCTAGCCTGGAATTGTGGACAAAACCAAAAGAATTCTTTAGTTTTAGGTCTTTGGGGCTAAAATGTCATCAAATGGTGGTCCGTGGCTCCAATGCTGAGTAAATGGTGGTCCCTGGAGTCAAAAAGGTTGAAAACCCCTGGTCTATGATGAAGAAGAAAAAGGAAAAAAAGACATTTAAATTTTGAGCTTTGTTGCTTATATATACTTTAAAGGAGGGGCCGACAGGGAGAGACGACCTCCAGGACCCGAGGGAGAAAACTAAAAAGAAGAAACCAAAAGAACGTCAAGAAGAACTAAATGAAGAGGAGGGGGAGGAAGAGGAGAAGGGCGAAGAAGAGGTGAAACCCAAAAAGAAGAAAGCACAGGAGAAGAAAGCAGATGCCTAACCTTGACAAGAACATGTTTTCAGTGTGTCAGAGCAGCTGACCTGTTTGTGAGCTTCATGATGTCCACCTGCTGTTTCCATTGTAGTCGAGTAGGGCCCGCACACCAGTCTTATGGCAAAGAATTCACTTTATTGAAAAAATGGACAACGTTTCGATCTCACTAGATCTTCATCAGGTCCGATCTAGTGAGATCGAAACGTTGTCCATTTTTTCAATAAAGTAAATTCTTTGCCATAAGACTGGTGTGCTGGCCCTACTTGACTACAATGATTGCCACATTGGCCCTGCACCCACTGTCGATGTGCGTGTAAATAGCATAGACTGTGACACCTGCTGTTTCCAGCCAAAGATTTGACCTCAGAATGGACTACGGAGGATGAATAGTCTTTTAGCACTTAAAAGGTATTATAGGCCACATTTTAGCCCAAAAACCGAACTGTATTGTTGTCAACAAATCTTTTTCATCAGGCTCATAACGTGGTGGCGCTAGTGCGTGTGTGTTGGGGTGTTGGGGGGGTATTAACCAATCACAGAACAACAGTGACCAGCACTTTCATAATGAGCCAATAAAGTTGCCTATATTACCTTTAACTCAGTGTGAACTGAAGTTAAAGGGTCACTTTTTATTTTTCATTTTTTATGTAGTTACCTTATGATGTAATTCCAAATGTGGAGGGGAAATAGAATAGAATAGTGGTGATTTAGAAATCGATAATTCAAATTATGCTCCTCATTGACTTACATTTTTACACAGCTCTCAAAAGCACTCTCTTACATATACCGTACATTCAGACACTACTGTAGAGCATCACCATAACTCAGGTGGTTTTATTTTTTCATAAAAAATATAACTTCCTTTTGATTTTACAATTTAAGATCTAGTAATATAACTACACAAAAAAGGTGATGTTCTAAATCTACAATGTCCAATGATCTGGGGATTATCTGACTAGATTTCAGAAGTTAAAGAAGCAATCCCCCATGTTTTCTTTTTCTTTCTTTTTTAAGGCAATGAGTTATGGCAATCCGTATGGCCAATTACATGTTCATAACAGCTGCTCAACCAGTGGTCCTTGAGGGAGCTATGGGGGTTTCAGGTGGTCCCCAGCTAATGATGGAAGGTTGGTAACCAAATAGACCCTTATTATAACAAGGTTTTTGTCTTAAGTCAGCAGTAGAATTATAAAGGTTGACAGTGTCTGAGACCTGCTAGGATTCAAATCCCACTCAATGACACAGATCACAACTATGAAATTATCAGTGTTATTGTATTATTGTAATACAATATATTGTATTACCTATTCCAGCAAAAGATTACTCTACCAAAATGTGTGATAAGTAATATGTTACCCTGTCAATTCAAAACATGCCTCATTACTTATTACTTTTGGGCATGCTGTTGCATATGAAAATAGAACAGATATACACTGAGATACACTACAAGTTTGTAGATCCTAATCCACCACAGCATTCTGCACACAGGACATACACTACAAGTTATTGCAGTTGTCGAAGTTGTCACTAAACAGATTGTGGTGTACCTCTCTATTCCTTCGCGGTTGGGAGGGGCGGGGGGACTTGGGAAAGTAACGTTGTAGTATGTAATATATTATTCTTTGATTCTAGTAATAAGTAAAGTAATATTACTTTTTCTAAGGGGTCATAAGTAAAGATATTTCTCTCCCCAAGTAATATTGGCCAAAACTGGAAATCATCTTTTATCCCTAATACCAACAGCACGTCGACAATGATTGCTCATATTTTTAAAATTATTCTTCTAAAAAAGGTGTTTTAATCAAACATCACTGTTAATGTGTCTGTCATCAACCAACCATGTCAATAAAGCCGTGTTCGCAAGTTGTGTCACTTTGTCTCAGTATATGAAAACACCAATGACCTGTTAAACGTTTCTTCACATTTTAATTACAAAAGAAATGAGTATTCCAAAGATGACCCATTAATTGATCGTGATCTACAACTTTCAGATATTATACCAAAACAGGGATAGCTGAATTGGTATCTCTTGTTGTTGTTTTTCCATGACAGAGGTGCTATAGATTTACATAAAAATATGACTGGTAAAAATAAAATGTACCAAATTTCACTGGATATGGACAAGTAGTTTAACAGGAAAAGAACAAAAAAAATGCACCAAATGGAAAGTGTACTCTCCAGAGAAGGCTGTTCGACACAATAGACCCTTCAGTAATCCCCTCCCCAAACTGCTATGGTCCAATCACAGGTAAACAGAACATGTGATAGACAAACCTCTCCACCAATAGCTTTCCTAAACAATGTTTCAAAAAGTAAATGTCACACGCATTTTTCCACTGCATACAGCAGGCCTTGTGGACAGATCTGATTTTGAAGTTCTGGTTACAAGAACCAGTATTTAATGTCCATTATATTTACATTGGAATGAATGAGACTGTGTGGAAAGTGTCCTACCCTTTGGTGGACACTGGGGAGAGGGCGGGGCTTACTGCAAGGTCTATTCGATTTGTCTGAAAACAACATGTTTGAACTACTGCAGTGTTTGTTGTCATGGTGAGTAAATCCATTTAGATGCCAAGGACCCCCAGAATTATGTGTAAATGTTCACAGTGGACCCCCACATATATAAATAAACCGATTCATCAGATGTTTTCTTTGCCAAAGTGTGGTCCGCGGACCCCCAGGGAGTCCTTGAGGGAGTTCCAGGGGGTCCCTCAGCCTAAAAGTAGACCTGACCTCAGTAGAGTGCCAACTTGCATGTTGTGCACAAGTAGGCCATTGCCTACTTTTGCGTGAGCATAGCGAGCGGTCCAAGAAACAAACAAATACACATTTTTTTAAACATTATATTAAAAAACAAATGGTACTGTTTTTGGATAAAAAGTTGCCTCTATTAACTTTAACACATGGAACCAAATGGACCCTTACAGGTCTGTAACTCTGAGTTATACTATACACTGATTATAATATGAATCAGGTTAAATTAAAGGAGCATTCAGTCCCCCTATGCACATGCACACACTCTACAGAGCAACAGGCCCAACAGCGCATACACCAAAGGCCAGCCCCCACACGATCCTGATTGGAGGATGGCCCCCGTTCTCTCATCCTGATTGGACAAAAAGGCTTTTCCTCCTAAAGCCCCCAAACTGAAACTAGGGTTTTATGACTCCAGGGGTTCACTGGGGGGGACAGGGGGGAACTCCTTATATGGTCACCACACTCTATAGTCGGGAGCAATAGCCAAAAAAAGAAGAAAATTAAATGCATGTCAAACTGGTGGGGGTCCTTGAAATTAAACGGGGTTGGGAGTCACTGCTAGAGTCCTTAAAAACACCTTCTCTTATGGGTAGTCCCTGCCGTTAATCTTTCCACACCCAAAACTCCAGATCAGTGGTGCAGTCCGTCCGGAGGGGGGGGCCTCATGGGCATGGGGGGCAGCTGCGGGGGCATCTGGGGAGGGGGCATCTGGGGGGGTGGCGGACCCCCTGCTCCTCCCCCTCCTCCGCCGGGGGGCAGCGGGGGGGGACCGCCGGGCGGGGGAGGGGGCATGTTGGGCTCGTTGTGAGGGGGCCGGGGGGGAGGGGGTCCGCCGCCGCCGCCCATGAGAGGGGGCGGGGGTCTCTTCACTCCCATCTGAGGAGGGGGACCGCCCCCCACCCCGCTGTTCTGGGGCGGACCACCCCCGCCGCCCCCGGTCTTCTCCATCTTGAAGTGGAACTGCAGGAAGAACTAGAAGAACAAACAAAAACACACAATGTTTGGTTTAAAAAAAACAATCATCAGTGAGTTCATGAATTTCAATTGTACCGAAAATCAAGTGATTGTTCCTCAGCCCATCACATCCTCAGCTCTGCCCCTGACCGCACCGCGATCGGCGAACTTTTAAGACTTTTAGACCACATCGGTAAACATTATATGATCATACCTGACAATGCGTGCACCCCCAACAAAATTGAAAATGTTCACTTTTTATCCAAACATTTTTATCAACATGTGATACACCTGCAGTATGCAGCCTTCAGAGGCTTACGCAGAGAGAGCCCCTGGGGACCTCGTTGAACGCCGCGCAAGTTTAGTGTAAAATATTTACACACACCTGCATACACATTTTCTCTGTTGTGAATTTGATCCATTGTGAGCTTTTTATAGATCTGCCTTTTCCTATAACACGATGCAAACACACTGGTGTTATTGGAAGGTTAGAATCATTACCTGTTTGGTCTCTTTATTCCAGTGTGTCCAGAAACGATTCTCTGCTTTATCGATTTCTCTGCTGGGAACCTGGAAGAGGAAAAACATAAATGCACCATTTGCCATCCATCTATACATCTATCCGTCTCTCTGTCTGTATATATCCATCTATTTCTTACCAACCAGCCTACCTACCTATTAGGGCATTAACGACTTGAGATTTTTTCAAGTCGACTTGTCAGACAGTCAAGTCGATAAATTATCGATTTATCGTTTTATGGCGCGGGGGGGGGGGGGGTCCGTCGTGGTGGTTCTCCGAGGGGGGTCGGGGATCAAATGGTGCCGCTATATGCCGGCGCAGTGCTTATAGAAAACACATCGCGAGCCTGACGCATGTGGCAAGGTTAATATGAAAACAGTATTGGCACACAGCACAACAGTATTGGCACGCAGCACAACGTCCACTATGGCCAGCCATAAAACACACAACGTTCTAACCACATGTTAGAACGCAACAGAAGACATACACACATAGCGGCCACATTATCAGAATACTATCCATTACATGTAGCCTCCTCCACCACCACCACCACCACCACCACCATACCGCGCCGCTTTCTTTTCTGATCCATTCAGTAAATTAATGAGAACGACGCGGACAGAAGCATGCGTCCCGTGCGTACTGCGTAGCCTAATGCGAAACGAGGAACAAGACGGTCACACGAGGTAGCACACGAGGACGAGTTGATTGATGAAGTTCTGTATTTCGTTGACACTGTTTGCTGTTCGATCTGATCCGTGTACGTAATGATCAGTGGAACGCCGCGCGCCGAGAGCGCAAGGCGCACGCAGCTGCATAAGATTGGTAAACCTAAATTAAGGCTTTACTCCGATAGAGTTGCAAAGGAAACTTGAAAGGAGACTTCTGTCCGTGAGTGACAGTAACCAATATTACAGTTGAATTATATACACACGCGTCGCACACATAGAGAAAGAAAAAAGGGGAAAACAAAGGTAAATGTTTAATTCCTCCTCCTTACTCCTTCGCTCGGAGGAAGGGGAAAAAACAACTTATCGACTCGTGCTTTTTAGAGTCGACACGTGTTATGCAAATCGATGCATCGATGTATCGATTTTTTGGTTAAAGCCCTACTACCTATTAACAAACCATCAGACTGATTGATATAAATACCTTAAATGCCATAGATTGGTATAAATACCTTGAAGGCGATGGTTTCATATGGTTCGGCAGCCAGCAGCAGGTACTGCCAGCGGCGGTCCGGAGGTTCGATGCGCTGCTCATAGGCTGACATGAAGCGATGACGCGGCCCGATGCCCTCCGCGATCTCTGGGTAGTCGATCTGAGGAGAGAAGGAGGGCATTACCAAGTGAAAACTTTAACAGCAGAGTGTGTTGTCCATGTGGTCTCTAGGTTTACTATAGACGTTATAATGGAGGTGAATGGCAGTGTGTGTTGTCCATGTAGTCAAGGTTTACTTATGATGCTATAATGGAGGTGGATGGCAGAGTGTGGTGTCCATGTTGTTTAGGTTTACTAAACGTTAGCCTGGCTAAGGCCAGACCGAATCAGCTGTTGGCAAAAAAATGCCTGTCAGCAGACTGGTCTGGAATAGCTCAATTGTACAAACCATTCCTACTCCAGAAAAGTGGGGTGGCCAATCAGGACACGGTATTCAAATTTCAAATTGGGGTGGCCTGATTGGCCACCCCAATTTCCCGAAGTAGGAAATGGTTGTACAATTGAGCTATTCCACACCAACCTGATGACAGGCAAAACAATTTGCCAACAGTTTTTTCAGTCTGGCTTCAGCCAGGCTAACTAAACGTGGTGTGAAACTCTGCACTTAGAGCTTGTAGATCCATTACTTTTAAAGCTTGTGAATTTGAATGCTGAAAAGACGATGCATTAAAGGGGAATTCCACCCATTTTCAACATTCTAATACGTCAGTAATATAGTTAAGAGGCGCTGGGTGAAACATCTCAATGACATCATCAAGATGTATTTTCACCATGTTAATGGATTTCTTTAGACGCTTCTTTTTTCTGAGAGCGTACAAATGCAACCAAATGAACCCGTTAGAGTTCATTTGTTTGCCATTTGTACAGTCTCAGAAAAAATGTTGAAAATGGGTGGAATTCCCCTTTAAATGAAGAGCAAACGTGTCACAGGTGATGTGATCGTTATATATTCAATTGGGATTTTTTTTGTGTTTTGTTGTTGGTATTGTTTGTGTCACACTGTTCTGTGATTCATTTTAGCTCGACACAAACATACTGACCTGAAACAGTAGAGACTGTTGTCCTGTCTCCGAGTCTCTCTGTTTGGTGACTGAGGAGAAAAAGCCAGAGAGAGAGAGATTATATGGATTATTATGTGTTAAAATAACTGTCATAGTATCATGGTTAAACAAACTGTAGTGTTCATAATGACCATTGATAAGTCAATAAATTAAAACCGTAAAACCATGTTATATAAGAGCAACAGCAATGACCACTACGAATGCTTTTAAGCAGAGATTGCCATGGATAAAAGGCGCAATAGAAATGCACCATTTACCATTTATCTACAAGCTCTCAATGCATCTGTGCAGTGAGAGCAGCCATTATCAGAGCCAAATGACTGACATGAGTCTTGGTGACAGCGAACTTTAATAGTTGTTAAAGGTAGGTTAATACATTTTGACCCGAGAACTGATCCTACAAAATCCTGGCAGTTTTCTGATTATACCTCATTATTTCTATGTCAGTTGGTCCTCAATACTCCCATGGACAAGGGACCCCCCAGAAGCAAAGCATTTGAGATCTATACAAAAATGTCACATATAAATAGCTCATAGCGTGCCACTACAGTATAAGCTTGCATTCTCATCCCTTATTCAACTTTTACATTTACTGAATACGCTGTCAGGGCCATGCCACTAGGTGGTGCTGACTAGCAGAATAGCCATCTACAGTGTAGATCTGGGTTAGGGTCAGGGTCTCCTCTGTACCTTTATATCCCGGTCGTCCAATCTTCACAAACTTCTTGACCTCGACCTTGACCTTCTCTGGAGCAGGCTGGGCAGGAGCTTCCTTGGCCTCCTTGGCTGCTCTCCTCGCTCTGGAAAACACATACAGAATATTCAATATAATAATGGATTGCATTTTTATAGCGCTTTTCTATGTACTACGTGTATACTCAAAGCGCTTACAATGGTCCATTAATTCATACGTTGTACATTAGGAGGTGAAATGGCAAACAGTCAACGCCAGCGTCCTCGCTTCACACAGCAGTGGTAGCAACCACTGGAGGCAAGGTGGCCCAAGGACACTTCGACATGTAGCTTCTATGCTGTAGCTGTAGATTCTATGTTTGCATGTCAGTCATCTGTAGTCTACTAGCTGTAGATTCTGTTTGTGTGTCAGTCATCTGTAGTCTACTAGCTGTAGATTCTATGTTTGTGTGTCAGTCATCTGTAGTCTACTAGCTGTAGATTCTATGTTTGTGTGTCAGTCATCTGTAGTCTACTACTGTAGATTCTATGTTGGTGTGTTGGTCATCTGTAGTCTACTACTGTAGATTCTATGTTGGTGTGTTGGTCATCTGTAGTCTACTAGCTGTAGATTCTATGTTGGTGTGTTGGTCATCTGTAGTGTACTACTGTAGTTGTAGATTCTATATGTTGGTGTGATGGTCATCTCATCTGTAGTCTACTAGCTGCAGATTCTATGTTGGTGCGTTGGTTATCTGTAGTCTACTAGCTGTAGATTCTATGTTGGTGTGTTGTCATCTGTAGTCTACTAGCTCTGTAGTTTACTAGATTTCTCTCTTGTATTGAATATGTATTTGGTTCTCTGACACGAAAGGAGGAAATAAAAACAGCAAATACGAAACATACCTATAAAAGGTATCGTATGGGCCAAATTGTTATTTTAAACATTGGTATCTGTTGTAATTGTATGTCTATGTACATAAATATGACTCTGAAATCGGTCTCGAAGGACAGTGCGTGTGAGCAGCAATTTACACATCTTAATCAACATAATATGTTAAATAAATCACTGTATGTGTCTGACCTATAGTCAGTCAGACAGACACACACACACACACACACACTGAAGAAAAAACATCAATTGTAGGACTTACAAGTTGGTCTGATGTTTCTTCCCCTGTGTGTGGGCCAAGTAGCTGCCCTGGAACACAGACAGGAACAATACAGGACATTTTAGTTTACAAGACAGGGTAAAACTCAATTCAGAGACATTGCATCTATGTTTCTTTGTATGCAACTGTATTTCACTTTCTGTTTCTATGTTTTGTCAAATGTGTGTCAAATTTCAGTGCAAACTGACAATAAAGTCATAAATCATTTATATATACATATCAACTAGTGGACTGGTAAAAAAAAATCATTAGAAGTGAAAGCCTGTGATAGCATCCATCCATCCGTACCTCATTGTTGTGCAGTGTCAGACACAGTTTGCATTCGTAGCTCCCCAGGTGGTTCTTCATGAAGTAGGGGTCCTTGTTGATGTCGATGGTCTCCAGGGCCAGCTGCCGTAGCCGCTCCCGTCGGTCGCGGTTGCTCTCCGAGGCGGAGGCCACGCCCCCGCTGCCCGTCTTCCCCCCGGCACGGTGTTGGAAATCCATCTCTGGAGAGGACGAGGGTCACTGGACCGCACGGAACACGCACACAACGGCGTCACCGTCAGAGCACAATGACCACACCTTTGGGTCAACGCCTTCTGGTACTGATGTGTTTCCTAAGGACACATTAAACAGCATCATTGTCAGTACATATTGTCATTGTCAGCCCCCCCCCCCCCCAAATTGTTTAGTAACTGTTGCTAAACAACTGTTGCTCGTCTTCTAACATGCCTATTCGTCAAGGAAGGATTGGGGAGGGACTTTGTGAAGGGATAATTTACACATTTAGCATCATCACAGCATGGAACCCTTTATTAGCAAGGAAAAGTTTTGAAAATCAGGTAACTAAATTGTTACCAAGAAATGCCTTCACAAATGCGTTTCTAATGGTGTCTAATAACATGTACTAAAATGTTTAAATTCAACTCCTGTGGGAAACCTCATAAAAAAAAAGACCAAAGTCGGGGTACTAGACTAGTCACAACCTATAGAAGGTATGCAAAATGTCATCATGCTTTACGTAGCATGTGATGTCCAACTAGGGGGTTTTCATGATGCTGAATCCATTCCAAGGTTAGTTTTTCTTAGAAAACAACTCCTATGGTTAAAAACAGACATACATCAGCACATTTGATAAAGTGCTATGACCGTTTTCGGCCCAATGTGTCTTTTTTTTTTTTTTTTTTTTTTTTTTTTTTTTGCAAGACTAATGTCAATACATTGTCTGCATGTGATTATTTTTCTGAGGTTTGGGAGAGTTTGCAGGAGGCACCAGCCCAACCCTACAAACGAGTGACTCCCAATTCCAGCACTTTTATTTACTGACAGAAAGTAGCTCATAACATAACATGTCTCCTGTGGATTTTAACAAACAAATAGTGATTCCCAGGTCCTGGAAACGTCCGGGAGCGAACTCAGTTGGGAGCAACCGTCTGTCACCCACAAATACTTTGCAGATAGAGGATAATTTAGCCTTTCAATACAGCTACAATGTTGGGGAGTTTAATGTTGTTTAATACAAGCAAGTCGCATATGAAAATTATTGTTATGGGGAGTCGATGGACTGAATTGCAACTCTAGATTCAACCCAATTATAATTGTTGTATTGCGGCTGCGGATCCCTTATTTAATGGCAATGTAAATATAACTCAGATTGTAACACATGGAACCAAATGGAACTTATGGGTCCATTTGGTTCCACACTATAATTTAGCTAGGGACCCTCAGGAAATCTCTCAGGGCCCTGGGGGTCCTCGGACCACCACAGTGTTCCATTCTATGGCCAGGCTTTGTGAATGAAATGAAGCTACATGCTAAACATGCTAAACTAACTGCGGCTCTAAGCCTCCTTCTCATTTATCTGGGGGGTCCGTGGACCACAGAGAGATCTGCTGTCTCCTCATAGACATAAAGATGTTGAAACAA
Organism: Benthosema pterotum; assembly: GCA_039105355.1. Taxonomy (NCBI): domain Eukaryota; kingdom Metazoa; phylum Chordata; class Actinopteri; order Myctophiformes; family Myctophidae; genus Benthosema; species Benthosema pterotum. The sequence continues at coordinate 33,177,769 of CM076976.1, forward strand.
GACCACACGTGAACACTTTTACACTTTATAACTGTAGAATAACACATTAAAACACTCACCAACTGAACCACCACACGACGTGAGCGCAACGTGAACGCGCATGCGCAGACTCTCCTTTGTATAACTTTATTGACACTATAGTTTCCGGGTTTATTATTGCCGCTATTATTATTATTTTTTATTATTAGTATGTATTTATTCATTAATTTACGTTTATACAAATAAAGTACGTATATTTTCTTATTTGTGTATTTAAAATCAATATTCGTGTTTATTTATTCGTCACATTGGATGTATTTATTCATTTTAAATTTAAATATTTGAGTTATTAATCAATCCAATTGGAGTATTTTTTTGTTATTATTCATTTGAAATTAAAATGTTTATTTTATTATTAATACATTGGATAAATAACATAAATTCGGTGTATTTTAGTTATTTATAGTGTAGGTAAATGATTGTATATCCGGTCCTTTGACGGATACGGAAACGGTTCTGTATCTGGAGGGCGGGATTTAGACCCAGATATGCAGATATGAGCTCTTGACTTGGACAGTCAGTGAGTGAAACCAGCCAATCAGAGACAGCCCTTGTTCCAGGTAGTGAAACTCCAAAACAAACGCGGTGGGTTGAGTTTGTCCTCCAAAAGCTGCCGTACCACAAGCTGTTGCCATGTCGGCTCGTTATAAGCAAACGTGGACTCTTTTTCTTCAATGTTGCATTATTTACCGTAGCTCAATTGTTTCCAAACTAAAGTTGCTTGTTGTTGGGCTTGTTTTCGAATGTTTAAACCAGAGCTTGAAGGTTAACCTCAAATCTTGTCATGTCAGTTCAATCAATCAATCGATCAAAAGTTAAAAAAAAAAAAACTCTCATCAGGTTTCTTTTGATGAATTATCCTCTTTTTGTTTTCCTTGAAGAACTGTAGTTGTTACCAGCTGTTAATAAAAATTCAATCAATGAATCAATGAATCAATGAATCAATGAATCAATCAAGCAAGCAAGCAAGCAAGCAAGCAAGCAAGCAAGCAAGCAAGCAAGCAAGCAAGCAAGCAATCATGTGGCCACATAAATTAGTTGCTTTGTCTGGGCTTATTTCTCTCCCAGTACCAGAACATGGCAACAGATCCTGACTCTCCGAAACCGGATCAGTGAAAAGGAAAGGAGTGTCTGCCTGTGTGTCCACCACCAAGCAGACAGACAGACTGCCTGACAGACAGACAGACGGCCAGAGGAGTGTCCCGTTCCACTTTCATACTAAACCTCCATGTTGTTCCACATGATCTAAACCTTCTCACCATCTGGCATACAACAGGACCATCATCACCATCTAGAAAAGCAGACGCACGCTTTGATGAGTGTTCAGGACCATGACTTAGTTCTTCATCGCTACTGCGGTCCTTGGTGGACTGTTCAGGCTTCAGGTCGGCTGATCGCTTAGGTTAGGACAGGTTAGGTACTAGGACTCGGAAGGGAAGGAGGTGTGATCTCCTCAGTTCCTGCAGTCAGTCAGTGGATCATCTGATCTCCATCTCGAGGAGGAGATCATGAGGTTCAATGAGAAGGAGCTGGTCCACCTGAGCAGACAGCCCTCAGAGAGAGCAGCGGAGCTGGGCATGAGAGGACCCAAGAGAGGAGATGGTAAACTCATTTATATTATGTTATATCAGGGTCGGATCTAGGCATGGGGCATGCCACCCTAAATGCCCAGACCGCACCACCAAACATGATTGCATGTAAAACAACCCAAATTTCAAAGATATTTCAAATTAAAGTTCTTACCGTATATTTAAAATGATTTGAAACACGAAGCCTACTACTGCTGCTAATAGCTATAACTAACTACAATTGTGGCACCACTAAACCAACACCATTTCATCATCATCATCATCATCATCATCATCATCATCACTATATTATATGCACATAATCTGAAACCTAGGATGGTTTCACTTCTCATTTCAGGTTAGGCTATACTTCTCAATAAACTTTTCTTACACAAATATTCCATCCACTATAACATTATTATACACTTTGGATTGTTTAAACTTCTTATAAGCATGTACTTACCAGCCTTCCATTTATTATACTATTACACATAGAATGCTGTGAAACATGCACACACACACACACACACACGCACACGCACACGCACACACACACACACAATGTTTGATGATGATGTTGCTTTTACTAAGAGGCCATCTGTGTGAATTTGTGATAATACTGCTGGAGCTGTTGAGATGGGTTTCATATTTATTTCTAGTGTTGGGGTAATATTACTTAATAATGTTATCATCATGGGCCAAAGTGTAATATGTAGAAATGTACAACACAATGTGTTTAGAGACAACTCGCAGTGTATGTCATGTGTGCAGAATGTTGTGTTGTGGATTAGGATCTACAGACTATTGCACACCTCCTGTTGTTATCTGCTGATAACTTGTAAATCTGTTTTTTTTTTCTGGAAAGGGTGATAATATTACAGTAATATGTAATTTGATACTGTCCAACACTGTTCATTTCTATCAACCGGTGTGTGCTTTCAGTCTAACTCTGAGAGCCAGTAGCCTACAAATGGAACCAAATGTCTGTCTCTAGGGGTTTTCAACCTTTTTGATACCAGGGACCACCATTTATTCAGCATTTGAGCCACGGACCATCATTTGAGGACATTTTAGCCCCACAGAACCTGAAACTAAAGATTCCTTTTGCTTTCATCCACAATTCCAGGCTGGATTTGGGAAACAAAACAGTCAAACATACAGATCAACATGATGATGAATATTTTAACTCTTGAGAGTGTGAAAATGAAACCAAATGGACCCGCAAGGGTCCGTTTTGGTCCAAAATGTTATTGAATACTTGATGTGAACATGATTGAACATTGGCAATTAGTGATCACAGTGTCGTAGTTGTACAATTGCTACAGAGTGTGTAATTAATCATCCAGTCATTTTGGGGGGAATAAAATAGAAGTTATAGACTAAGATCACTCTTATCAGCATGATATTCACATGGCACATTTTAACAATGCTTTCGAACATGACATGTTAAAAGGATCCCAGGCTAATAAGACAAATATGCCATAAAACACTATACTTGCCTTCCATAAATAAAACATGCAGATAAAAACACCTTCAATACTTTATTTCTTTCATAAATAGAGAATCATTCACTCAGTAGGTGGTGCTCTTGTCGCAGGATGATGATGTCACATGAGCATGTGCATTCCCTATATTCCATAGAGCTAGACCACACAAGGACACGTGACATCATCATCCTGTGACAGGAGCAGTTCCTGTTGAGTGAAATATTCTCTATCTATGAAAGAAATAAGATGTCAATCGTGTTTTTATTTGTTTATTTTAGTTATATAGGTAAAGAATAATGTTTTAAGCGATGTTTGTCTTATTAGACAGGGATCCTTTTAACATTTTATCGAGGAGTTCACTCTTATTTCCCTATAGTTAGTGCCAACAATCTCACACTTGATCTGTGCCGTTAGCCAACATCCATGTTTGTTGTGTCTCTCATAATACTGCACTTCTGTTTCTCCTAGGTGGCATACATGAATCCATTCATTCATTCATTCATTTCATTCATTCATTTATTCATTCATTCACTGTAATTGACCTGAACAGAGCAGGTGACAGACAGTGAGGATCAGATGACATGTTGTTGTTTCCACCAGTCTACTAACGGAACAAACTGCCATTCAGTGTGCGGCAACAATAAGCTACAGAGCTGCACTGCACGGTTGTCCCTTGACTTTAATACGTGGTTGCTAAACATTAAGCATTGCTACATTCAACATGTGTCATAACTACTGTATGCTGTGTCTTTAAACAGTGCTGAAATTTTGCTGAAATACTTAATGCTCTCTTAATCCATTTCAGTCAGGAACGCCTTTAGTTGTTCTAAGCATTATGTTGTGCTTCAGCGATTGAAAAATATCAACTGTACAAGCTCAAAGCGTGCCACCGAGTGACACACTATGAGCTTGTAGAAAGTGTTTGTATTCTAAGCATCATTAAAATAAGCTCTGGTTGAAATGGGGTGAAGTGCCGCTTTAAAACGCATGCGCACCCCTGAACAGTAATAAACATAATTTTCATTAATTGCATTGATGCTGCAGAAAAGATAGAAAAGATTTTTACAACAAGATGTAATGCTCCTATACACCATAGTGGTGGCAGTGTTGTGAGAGAAAAATAAGCAACCAGGTCTATAAAAAAGCCCAAACGCAACCAGATTGTTTGAGGATAGCAGATCAACAAGTTTGTGACTTTGAGACTTTGATGGCATGATGTCATGTCACCAACGAGTTGTGAGCTTCTTGATCATCTATTAACAAAAAAGATATACTATATTGGCCTGAAGACTCCATTTTCATCACTTGCTAAAGCCCTTATCACTAACTTTTTTTTACTATTTTGAAAAACACAGACTGGCCATTTTAACTACTGAAAAGTTTTTTCTAATAGTTTTAAAAGACAGAATGAAGAAGTTAAGGGATGACTGGGGTTTAGTGGTGACAAAAATCTAGGCCTATGTTTTTTCCAATAGAATTATCCTAAAAACAGGGCTCATGGTTCGGTGTGTTTTGATTTATTCGGTGACGTGTATATCGTACTTTTTGACACCGGCTTCAGTTTTTCACTGCAAATCGTATCAGTGGACGTTGTTCAGTGTGTTGTTAGAATTTGCCATAATGTTCAGTCTGACGTTGTTTGTTTTTATGTGTCACAATGTTCAGTGTGTTGTTATAATCTGTTATAATGTTCTAACTGTTCTCCTCATGATGGTTTCAGTGGTGAAGAAGAGGCTGGTGAAACTGGTGGTTAACTTCCTGTTCTATTTCCGCACCGATGAGGAAGAGGTAAAGGTCTCTTTCTCTCTCTCTCTCTCTCTCTCTCTCTCTCTCTCTCTCTCTCTCTCTCTCTCTCTCTCTCTCTCTCTCTCTCTCTCTCTCTCTCTTTTTCTCTTTCTCTTTCTCTCTCTTCTCTCTCTCTCTCTCTCTCTCTCTCTCTCTCTCTCTCTAATGTATACAGTGTGTTAAAATGGATATTAGGAAAAATAAAACACAGGGCACAGCGGCACAATGGTTAGTGCTGTCGCCTCACAGTTTGAAGGTTCTGGGTTCGATTGTCACTATGGACCCTGCTGTGGGTGCTGGCGGCGTGTCTCGACAATATATTTAAAAAGAAAAAGAAAACACTGTCCTACTGGTTAGCATAGATTTTAGGCCCGGCCCCAAAAATGGTCGGGTTCGGGCAGAGTTTGAGAACTCCAGCCAATAGAAGCTCTGTTTCATAGGAGCTCTCGTTAATGTAACGTCATTGTTTCTAGCCAATAGGAGCATTGCTGCTGGAACAGTGTCGTGTAGAGAGAGAGGACAGCAACACCTTCTCCATTGGTGAGTCACCGTCATCCTCCTCGCTCTGCATCTTCATCTCTGCTCACTTCATGGCTGACTGGACAGTTTCAATGTGTACCAATCTGAGTCAGATTTCACAAATGCTTTCTAGATGACGAGGCCTCCTAACATGTTAAAGAGGAGCATTCAGTGATTCGGAGTGTGTTACCTTGTTACCCCAGTTACAAGATATGCACATGCACAGGCTCTACAGTGGGGGAGCACGCAACAGGCCAACAGCATGTGTACCAAGGCCTGCCCCTGATTGGAGTGGGCGAAGTCGATGAAATGAATGGGATTTAATAGGGACGAGCAGACAAGGCACCAAAAAAGGCACCAAAAACTAAAAATACAGTATATGTTTCGATGTAGACATATTAAAGAAGTTACAGGTTATTATGATGGTTGTCTTATGATTTGCGAGCGATACATGGTAATTATATTGATGCCTTGCCAGAGCAGAATGGCAATATCTCCAATAACATCTCATTCCCAAAACATTCTGGCGATATGGGGTGCTCTGTGAGACTAGCTGGGTGCTAATTTAGAAATGGGCATAGATGGATTGAGCTCGGGCAACAGCCCCGCTTTAATGACTTTAAAAGTTTAAATCATTTCATTTTAGATTGTTTCATAGTAATAGTACAACACAAACATTACAGAGACGTAGTTGTTGCTGAACTAAACTTTAAAATAGTTGTCATTTTGCATACACGCTTAAATAGCACTTAAAAATAGCATTTGTGCCTCTCTCGTTGAAAGCAATGTATTTCAGCTCCAGATAATCCCCATCGTTCTCTGCATGAACGACATGACAAACTATTTATAATGGCTTGACCCTCAATTACCACTGATATAACCAGTCTTTGTCATGCTTTATTGACAGTTTAGCTGCAGTACCACAATGTCCTGAGGTGGTGGGGGCGCTGATATGGAAGATATTTTATGGTAGATAAGCTAGATAATACGTGGAGATAGAAAACACACATGGTAATACCAAAAACATGAAACAAATTAAAAAGTTGAATTTCATGTTATATCCCCTTTAAAGGCCTCATGGTCCCTTACGGGTCCAAAAGAAATTCCTGCCTAAGGCTGAGCAAAGAGCAGCAAATCTCCAACTGGCTGAATGCACCTGGCAATACAGTTGTTAGACTAACACACTGGAGAAGAGACAGAGACACTCACTACACACACACACACACACACACACACACACACACACACACACACACACACCTATGTCAATATTTAAACAACACGTCCATGCACACACACACACACGTACACAGGCACACGCACGCACACTGTGCATTGTAGAATTCCGTTGCTCAACAAACCATCAGAGAGTTATCCAAACCAAAACTCCATCTGTCTCTGCTGTGTGTTTACATATGAGCACGACATCAACTCTATGAATGTATGTATGTATGGTGTTGTTCATCTGGTTATGCTTGTTTATGAGTGGTGCGCACACGCACGCATGCCCATATGGAAAATTTTATATAGATGTTATGTCATACATCCGAATTCCTTTCTTTCATACAAGCAACTTTACAAAAGATACTATGGATCATATATGTTTTGAATGTCATATGTAATTCTTATAAATTACAAATTTATATTCACTTTGCAAAAAAAAAAAATCTATGGGCCTTATATCTAAAAAAATATATATATACTGAATGTCTTATATAGGTTTCACTTAACAAAAATACTATTGATCTTATATTGACTCCATATGGGTGCAAAAAACACAATTAATTGTCTTATTTAGTTAGTTATTTATTCAAGATTTATTTGTTTTTTGGAACTATCTATTCTTCGACAGATTTTTTTCTGTCTAAACCAGATTAGAAGAACGCTCCTATTAGGTCTGCAACTAACTTTTTTTTTCATAATCGATTCATCACCGATTATTTAAACAATTCACTGATTAATCAGATTACGACACTTCTTTAACTATCACCATAACATATATATTTTAGAAATAACTAACTAACTAACAAAAAATACATTTGACAGCTGGTGATTAGGCTGCTATTCCAACAAACACATTTTACTCATGATGTCTTTAGGCTTATTCTGACTGCATACATTTGATTGAATAATATATTTTCACAGTCTAAAGGAACAGGACTCTAGCTCAAATGGTTAATTTAAAAAATATATATATTCAAGACGTATGTTTTGTTCTTGATACTATAATCATTATTAGGCGTCATATTTGCAGTTCCTACTGTGCATGTGCAACTATCATCAGATTGTAAGGGAAGAGACATGGATCACTGCTCTTTGGTTTAGTTACACATACTGTAACACTGGAAAAACTGATTAAGTGAGAAAACTCCCATAGCAAATTACAAAAACTATAGTGATTAGTTGATTTAATCAATGAGTAAATTCGTCGACAACTAATGGGATTATCAGTCCTAGTGTGAGTAACTAGTCTTTAACAAGGATGAGCTTCCTCTAGTTGAAGATGAAGTTTGCAGATGGAAAACAAAAGGAACAAAGCCGGTGATCTTGAACAAAGTTTATTTTCTGTCTGTCTGTGTGTTTCTCTGCAGCGTTTCTGGACGAGTCGGAGAAGAAGTATCTGTTTGAGTGTGACTCAGAGGACCAGTGTGGCCAATGGATCGACTCTATCATCAAAGCAAGGTTGGTACAATGGAATGGATGAGTGAATGTTGTGGCGTTTCTAAGAAATTTGGAGCCCCAGGCAAGATTTTCCCTGGAGCCCCCCTTTTTTGGTAAGGGGGGCTCATGGGAAAATGTCATGTGATGTCATACCTATGACAGGCACAGTAAAATGCCCCCCCACCCCCCCATTTTAAACTAAAGAACATACAGTATTATATCTATATGAGGCTTATTAGCCCGGGATCCTTTTAAAGCATGTCTGGTGGTCGCTCCGGTGCAAAAAATAACCTAGTATACCTTTTAAAGACATACAAAAATGCACTTCTGTGAAGCCAGGAGCAGCATATCATAGTGAAAAAGCTGTCTGTCGGTCTCTTCCAGCTATGAGTTCATGAGGAAAAACCTTGTCTTCTATCGTACCGAGATCCACAGGCTGACAGGCAAGGTGAGATCTAATAGATACTGTAAACAGATCCACATATAATACACACACACACACACACACACACACACACACACACACACACACACACACACACACACACACACACATTAATCTCAATATCTATATTTCACCTGAGAAGCAACAGATTGGCATTATAGTGTATCAATGAGTGAGTTTCCTTAAATATAATTTCCCATCATCCACTGGGTTAACTAAAGCAGTCTGATTGGCAGGGACTGTCCGTAGATCTCCAAAGTCACAGAGATCCTAATCCCATTACTTTTGAATTTGCGCTGGAACTCCATTCCATCAGCATAGCAGTTGTCCATCAGTCAGACAAAATAGGGGTTTTCAACCTTTTTGACTCCAGCACGGACCACCATTTGATTATATGTTCACACCAAAGACCTAAAATTAAAGAATTTTTAAAGAAAGATTTTGTCCACAATTCCAGGCTGGATTTTGCCAACAAAACAGTGTAAACTTCTTGATTAAGGTGTGTGTGTGTGTGTGTGTGTGTGTGTGTGTGTGTGTGTGTGTGTGTGTGTGTGTGTGTGTGTGTGTGTGTGTGTGTGTGTGTGTGTGTGTGTGTGTGTGTGTGTGTGTGTGTGTGTGTGTGTGTGTGTGTGTGTGTGTGTGTGTGTGTGTGTGTGTGTGTGTGTGTGTGTGTGTGTGTGTGTGTGTGTGTGTGTGTGTGTGTGTGTGTGTGTGTGTGTGTGTGTGTGTGTGTGTGTGTGTTTCTCAGGACCCTCTGGAACAGTACGGGATCTCAGACGAGGCTCGCTTCCAGGTCTGCAACGGTCTGCAGCTCACCTCCAGAGACACCTCCTCCATGTAACCAAAAGAACCCCCCACACACAGACACCTCCACCATAGAGGTCTTCACGGCTCTCAAAAATGCCATCCGAAATCCGAAATAAATCCGTGCAATATCACCGATTCCGAACTGTTCCGAAAATATTTTCAAATAAATAAATTGGATCCGAGTCGATCCATGGCATGGTTTTCCGCTTCCAAACTGTTCCGAGATTTTCCCCAAATTGCTTCGCCGAGCCCGACCGAAGTCGGATTATTTTTGACCGTCCGACAGACCCGCCTTGACCAAATCTCTCCCCCGCCTTGCCTGCGTTTGATGAACCTGTAGATCAGTTATATTTCGCATGCGACGCTGCCTCGGCTCGCTAACACTGTTCCGCGCTGCCAGTCTACTCTACACTCTACAGGTACGTGCACACACACAGATTAAAAAGGGGCCTGCAGCCCCAGCTCTTTCGCATGTCTAAAACACAGAAGTGCCCTCATACGGGAGGTTGCCCCTGCCCCTTATGTAACACGCTGTCTACACGGACACCACAGCACAGACTGTCGCCCCTATCATACATGTCAGTGCATGTCCAGAAGCGCACTCGCAGAGTGACAAAGATACAATCATACACACACTTGGTTGATAGAATATTTTCTTATCATTAAAAAGGCAAAAAAAACGTAGAGAAAGAATACGTCTCACTGTAGTCTCGGGTCTTGTCGGATTTTCTCGGGTATTGCACATAATGATTGACAGGCCCGACTTCCGACGGGGATACGTCCGATTCCGACCTGTCCGAGTGACTGTGATAAAACACACCGCCGGAACCGACCGGAACTGTCGGGTCTCGGACGGATTCGGATTTTTTCGGGTTCGGACAACCCGTGAAGACCTCTACTCCACCATGTAACCAAATGAACCCCCACACACAAACACCTCCTCCATGTAACCAAATGAACCCCCCACACACAGACACCTCCACCATGTACCACACAAACACCTCCAACATGTAGCTGTAACCAAACCCATCAAGCTCACAGTATGTTGTAATGTTAGAGGGATAGTCCATTAATAGAGTGGTCACTACTGTATTAATCGCTGTCCAGAGTCCTGTGGTGGTAGTTCTGCTCTGGTTTTGGTGAATATTATAGTAGTTCTAGTCATTTTGTGACCAGAACTACTGGATCAATTACTTGTACTGCGTGGGCCCCCAGTTACCCCCTACAAAATGACCAGAACTACTTAATATTTAACTTAAAAAAAGAAAAAAAAAAAAAAAAAGTTTCCCGTGCTGAAGATCAATTGATTCCATTCTTTAATCCATCTGAACGTATCGGCCATTTTGGAAGAAAAAGATTTGCCCCTGTACCCATTCTGTCCCATGCATTCAAATGTCATTATCTCAGATTCTACCCCTCAATGTCTGTTTTTTTTTCTCCGCCATTTCCAATAGGAGACAGAACATCCGGGACTCGCAACCCAAATGTTCTTGCTCAGAGGGTTAGAGGGCAGAATGGTCAAGACACCAGAAACACGATTACATTACTCATCATGCATTCGGTTTCGGAGATCTAGCACTTCAAAATAAGGGTTTCAAACATGACTTGGCACAGACACGTACGTAATCCTCGCGTTCGACGCAAAAGCGGCTAAAAGTGAACACATTCCGTGTAGAGGAATGGGGGGAGGGGGAGGGTGCTGGCTACAGAGCTCTGCCTGGGGTATCCCATGTGGTTGTCTGGTTAATTGTTGGTTATAACTTCAAACCTGAACTAAACTCCGCTTTAAAAATCAGTTCTAATAATGAGTTTAGCATCACGTCTACTTTCTAGCTTCACTTTCATAATTACTGTAGACGCACATTTTAACATCGTTCAACGTTTTATCTCCGTTTCTCCGAGGAGATAGGTCTTAAAAAAACACTGCTGAGTGTACAAAGCTATGCCTAGCGGAACTTCCTGTACCTCCATGTCCTGTCTGTCTGCTTCCTGTAACGTTATATTTCCTGTTCTTGTGTCTTATTTGAGCCACTTTTCCCAGCAGTAGTTCTGTGTGTTCCCGTCTAAGCAGCGGTCAGCACTGGGACCAATTTTCGACTTCTTTGATTGTGTCCAAATGAAGGCAATCCAAGACTAGTCAAATCTGGCCCAGAATATCACCTGATTTCAACCGTCAACTGGAGGAAGTCACCGTGACTAGTAGTATATCTGGAGTATCTTGAATAGGGAGAGTAGCGGCACTCCCCGCTGACTCCAATGCTACGGCTGAAAATAGACGGCTATTGATTGAAAAGCACACGTGACGATGGCTATTGGTTGAAAAGCGCACGTGACCACCTAGTAAGGAGGGATTTAAGTTCCAAACAAACCACTCTGGCCATCCAGCCCTATTGACAGCAGATCACACGTTTGCAGTTAAACTGTCGAAATGATGGCATTTTAGGACATTTTAACACATTAACAGACAAGTCGTCGCTTTTGTGAATAATTATTTGTTATATAACTCGCTTTAGTTAATGTATATTATAAAGAAAATAAGCTGTGCTGTAATGCAGTAGTTAAACTATGTAGGCCTATGTTTGGAACTTACAGAGCTCCAGCCAGCGTGAGTCGCGAGATCAAAGCGTGTTGCTACTCTTCCTACAGTACACTAATCGTAACATCCTCCAGTGACGTTCAGGTTTAGTCCAGATCACATCCCATATAGCGGTGATCTTTACGTCATTTCCAGGACGTCTTCACCACTTGAAATAATAAAGTTTATACTGGTCCAAATCTGACTAGTTATGTTTTATGTCTGTTTTAGTCTGGCCTCAATCTGACTCTCTTTGATTCATCCAGGAAGTCCGTCTTTAGCGGATTGGAAATCGGGTGATATTCTGAGCCAGTCTTGGATTGCCTTGATCTAGACACAATCAAGACGTTGTTAATTTGTACCGGTCCAGACCACGCTCACTGGGTTCTTCGATGCCGACCACTGGCATCCAATCCAGCTGAATATAATCTTTCACCATTACTGTCTGTCAAAACAAACTGTTGTATGTTTTCCAGTTACTGCTGCGTTCTACTGTAATGATAATTAGAATAACTTCTGCTTGGACTATGTGTTACGTGGCATTTTAAAGCATTGCCTTTGCATCGATTCGAGTTGCCTCTATTGTAGACAATAATGTTTTACACTATGATTGTATACTAGTCAGAATTGCTGTAATCGTCTTACCCCAAATGTGATGACATTATAATGACTCTGGTTCCCAGAATTCTCCTGGGCGATTGTTTGTGCACGGTGTGGATTTAAAGGGGCTCCACCATGAATTTTAAATCAGACGTATCCTATAAATGCTACCTTTTAATACCTTTTTATACACTCTGTAGCCTAAACAACAACTCGGATAATTATTTTTTCATATTTTATCAGTGTGCTATTTGGCTGGAGTAAGAGAAAGTCCACAAAAACAGTGGCTGCAGGAGGCCGCCAAAGAAATCCCTTTAAGCTTTGTCAATGGCTAACAAATACTTCCAGCGGGACTATTTGTTATCCAATCAGGAAGAGCCTTGCTGAGCTGCCTCTGATTAAGGAAAAGGGGAGGACTGGTGGAGTAAATGTGAAGGTGGTGGAGGATTATGATTTTTAAAGGGCCACTCTGGCTCCTATGGTTGTCATAGAAACTGGATATTTTCAGGAAGTCGCATGATAATGAAACAGTCTAAGATAAAGGTAGGGGAAGTGATTTGAAATTCATGGTGTAGTACCAGCCTGGTGCACTAGGGCCCCCCAAAAGTAGCTACACTATGTGAACCTGCTGCTCTCTCCTGATTGGAGGAGAATTGTGGTGACCTGGGGAACTTTTATTAGCTCCTCTGCTAATGTGGGGGAGGGGGAAACTCTATATGTGGTTTCCACACCTTATAATAGAGCATTTTAACAGGAAAAATTTTTTTTTGGGGGTGATATCTGATAAAAGTGAAATCACTTCCCCTACCTTTAAGATAAAGGGAAAAAAAAGAAGAAGAAATAAAAATGCCATTAAAATGTATTGCTTATACAGTATACTTTAAAGGACTATTAACCCATTTAGGCCTGACCTAAGGTTTTTGAAAAACTTTAAATATTTATATATCAGCATAAAAACAAATTGAATATTTGAATACTGTACATACTGTACAGGATCCAAATATGGATTCCCGTCCTTAATTTTAAGATTGGTATTTTTAGTGACATCACTAAATGGGAGAATCTGAGAGTGTCCAAAATACACTGGGCAGGGTACGGAAAACACCAAAACTCTAGAAACAAACAAAAAAATGAATTTAATGGTGGAGCCGCTTTAAAGAAAACCTTTTTGTGCGCCATGTGGACCGGTTCGTATCTTAAACTGTGACACCACTCAACATGCATCATCATATAAAGTCAGATCCATACTTAAACTTGTGACTTTAAAATGCCAGTCCCAGTCAGACCTGCCGAGTTGGGTGACCAGAACAGGTGGGATCACGGTGCAGAACTGTTCTGACAAATTGAAACTGCGTTGTTCCCCAACATGGCAGGTGTTGGACTAATCTTTGATCGTGAATAATTTAATTACTTTAGAAGAGCTCTGACAACACTCTGGACACGGTCACAGAGTCTCGTCCCGTTTGTGGACAGCTTAACTGTTTGAGCCGGACAAGTCCCTCCGTTTTCAACTGTTCTAAAACCCATTTTGGGCGGGAATGCGTCCTAAAGCCGTTGAAAAAAACTGCAGACCTACAAGCTCACAATGTGCCACCGAGTGGTGCGCTGTGAGCTTGTAGGTCTGCTGTTTTTGAAAAATGGCGAAAATGTGACACTCTCTGAGGGGTCAAAGTGACAGAGTAGAAGTAATTCACTTTTAAGAGTCGTTTTATAATATTACTTTTTAAAGAAGCTGTGTTCTTTTGTACATATTTAAGTTTCCGCAGGTTATGTTTTTATAGAATCTCTCACTGCTTACCGTAGGTAAACCTACACTGTTGCACTTTGTCTCCAAACTCATAGAATGGGATACTAATTCAGTTCTTTCTGTGGAAATAGTATTCTTTGTTAGTCTAAGGCAGGGGTTTTCAACAGGTGGACCAGGGACCACCAGTGGTCCTTGAGAGGGTTCCAGGTGGTCCCCAGGCTAAATAATGGAAAGTTGATTAACCAGATGTAACTCTTTTGAGAACATAAAAATGAAACCAAATGGACCCAGACCCACTAGGGTCCATAGGGTTCCATTTTACACTCAAGAGTTAAAATATTCATGAATGAATTATCCCAAATCCACCCTGGAATTGTGGACAAAAGCAAAAGAAATCTTTAGTTTTGGGGGGTCTGTGGGACTGAAATGTCCTCAAATGGTGGCCTGTGGCTCAAATGCTGAATAAATAGTGGTCCCTGGTATAGTGGTCCCCGGTATCAAAATTGTTGAAAACCCCTGCAATAGATTATCATAGCAGATGATGATGTAAAAAAAAATCAATCCCAGGGTATATTTCACTGTGTCCAGTATTTAGTTTAGTTTAGTTCTACTGGTGTTGGTTATGAATGAATGGTGAGTGAGTTGTCATTGAATGTTGTAGTTTTTTTGCACATGGAAGGCGATATTGAGTCTATTTTCGTTTTGCTTAGTTTTTCTTTTGTTTGTTTTTTTACTTCATGTTATAAACATTTCAGTGCCATCTTATTCTAGATCTGTTTTTATATTATGTATAATAATAAAGTCCTTGATGAATCAGCGCATTGTCTGTTCTGTAGAATGCACATAACTTCTGCATGCAAGGTTTTATTTAACCCTTTAACCCTTAACTGATCCTAATTTAACCCTTTCTGGATGGGAACCTGTTGGTGTTCTAAGCATTAAGTTGTACTTTAGCTATTGAAAAATGTCAGATCCAGGTCTGCTATTTTTAACCATTCTGTACTGTACTTGTGGTGTTTTAACTTTCATTGAAAAATAGCAGTTGTTCACAGCCTATAGCGTGGCGCACTATGAGCCGTGAACGCCTGCTGATTTTGGGTGACCAGAGCAGTTGTTGTTTTTTGGGTTCATTCTACACCAATCATGGTGCAGAGCCGTTCTGACAAATTGAAACACCTGAGTTATTCCCTGGCATGGCAGGTGTAGGAAGTAAACTATGATCGTGAATAATTTTGGCACGCCTCGCTTCCAACAGGACCGGTTTTGGCGTCACACTAGTGAGTGACGAGGATGTGTCACATCCGGCTTATCGCAAATATCTTCATACTTGTGATCAGATCGTTTATACAACAGTCTGGGGGGGGGGGGGGGGGGGGGGGTGATACGGGGGCGACTTCATCGCCTGTGGCGTGAAGCGACATGGCCATTGTGAGCCACGGATCACATTAACCAAGTTGCACCCATACCATTTTCGGTTACAGCACTTATATTAGGCAAGCAACCATCAATAATAACATCAGTTGTTGTTGAAGTAGCAACAGACATGCAGCATGGGACACAGAGTTTTCTATTTTGAATGATGAGGTGTTGGTTTAGTGCTGCGACAATTGCAGTTAGTAGCAGTAGTAGTGTTTCAAATCATTTTAATCATAAGCACTTAACCCAAATTAACCCAAATATCTTTGGGTTGTTTTGCATGCCATCAACTTTGGTGGTGGGGCAGTCAAGGCATTTAGGGGGACAATGCTCCCCCATGCCCATCCAACCCTGATTTAGAAAAAGAACTTGAAAGACTTCCACATGGCAGTTAGAATGGTATTGCAGAATGAAACAGAACTCACATACTGTGACCAACTGAGTCCGATTGAGACTTCTGTTACACACAGTGAACTCAATTATTAATGCCTGGAATCTCATTAGGGTTTGAGACTGAAGGCACTGAAAGGAACCTCAGAAAAAAACAGTACCCAAAAACTACCCAAATAAGGTCATGATTAGTATTTAAAGGTGTGGTAAGTGATTTCCTGTCCCCAGTGAGCCCCTGGGGTCAATAAACCCTAATTTCAGTTTGGGCTTTGGGATAAAGCCTTTCGTCCAATCAGGATGAGAGGGTCATTCCTCCAATCAGATTAATCTCAATGAATCGCATATCAATATTTCCACTGTGCCAAGCAAAGACATCTGATTGGCGGGGACCCATTAGTCCGAACATACGCTGAAAATCCACCACCAGCATAATGGTTGGCCACCTTGTTATAAGCTCTGTGTCCACCGTGACATGCTTGTTGATGAGGGTGAGGGTTAGATCGTTTTTGATCAAATGGGAGGATGAAAAAATAGTTAATCGTGAGTTAACTCAGGCATAAGTTAATGCCATCAATTTATTCAATGCGTGATTAACTCACAGTAAAAACAAAAGCCAAGCGGGTCCATTTGGTTCAGTTTCACCAAATGCAGGTGAATAATTGTTAAACATCTGCATTACTTAAGTTAATTTAAAATAAGTCTACACAATTGGAGGATGTAGAAAACATTCTACAAACTTTGCATGTTTGCTCCTAATGGTACCAACATCAATACAGCTTGGAATTGTGGTCAAATTCTTTGATTTAGGTTTGGAAGTCTAAATAAATGTCACCAAATGTGGGGCTGTGGGCCAAATGCGAACAAATAATGGATCTTGATGTGAAAAGATCTTGAAAACCACAGATTTACAAACTAGCCTACAGTGCATCTCTGTTGTTATCTTTTCACATGCAACAACAAGCTCAAAAGTAATAAATAATGAGGCATGTTTTGGCAGAGTGACATATTACTTATTACTCATTTTGGCAGAGTAATATATTTACTTATATATGTGCGTCATTTAAAAAGGGGAATTCCACACATTTTCAGAGAAACATCATTACAAACAAAACAAAACTGAAACAAAACTTGATGGTGTCATTAAAGGGTAATTCCACCCATTTTCAAAAACTTCCTGAGAGAATACAAATGTGAACTATTTGATACAATTTGATACAAATGTGTTCCATTTGTACCCTCTCAGGAAAAAGGGTTCTGAAAGAAAAATCATTAACATGGTGAAATACATCTTGATGATTTTTTTCAGTAATCCATTTTTAGGAAATACAAAATTGGGGGAACTTTTTTATATCATGTCCACACAACATCTCTAAGGTAGCCTATATTATTAATGCCCTTTAAGTTGTGTTTCACCGTGTCCATGTCGCAACTCTTCCACTAGATGGCTCTGTGCTCTGTCCGTCTCCATGGCGACGGAGAGAAGAGTTATTCAAAAAGCACTGACGTCATTCTCGTCCCATGATGCTTAGCGGCGCAGAGCAGAGACGAGACGACTTCAGAAAAAAACAGAGAAAACGTTCAGTTGATCTGTTGTTGTCTCGTTAGCAGGAAAACACACCGACACGGGAACGTTTCTATCATTTAGATCATTTATTAACCATCAGAAGAACATCAGGCCTGCTAACACCACGGCGATCAGCAGGTCAGTTCGATCATCTACTGTTTATTTATTATCTTGTGTGTGTGTGTTTTACTGCTGCTAACGTGTTAGCATGCCGTACACACACAGCTCTGTGTTGGTCTGTGCTGTTTATTATTCCATATGTTTGATCGGTAAAACCTAATCTATTGTAGTGTTACCTTGGGGGTACGTTACAGATATGTGGTGGATTGTGTATTATACACTGGTATCGCGTTGGGGTCTATTAGTATCGATCAGTGTAGCCCAGAGCTGGTTCTTTGTTTACAATGCTGAGGATGAGCCATTAGCATTTAAAGGGGAATTCCACCCATTTTCAGCATTTCAACACACCTTGTTGTGTGCACAGTGGACATAATTTAAAAAGGTTCGCCCCCTTTCTGTGTTTCATAGAAATGGAGGTCTTAAAACAATTATTAACATAGTGAAACACAACTTGATGACGCCATGTTAATGTTTTTTTCTTATGGGACCCATATCAGCGCCCCCATCTCCCCAGGACATTGTGGGACTGCAGCTAAACTGTCCATAAACAAATGACAAGGACTAACCATTCGAAATAAGCTTGAGGGACATATACAACGTGGTATTGAGGGCCCTATTTTGATCAGGTCTTAAGTCAAAACTTGGAGGTGTGGCAAAGCTGTTTTGAGTGGCCAAACACCTTTGCCACACCTCCAAGTTTTGACTTAAGATTTAAGACCTGATAGGAGAATTCCACACCAAAACACGTTGGGCATCAAACTACCTTGATTCCTGTGACATGATACATAATGTCCTTGATTTTTGTCACAGATGCCCCATTTTCTACATTTCACCCTTGAGGTCCCCGTCCCCACGACGACGTTGGGAACAGTTAACATGGTCGCAGGTTGTCTTTATTCTAATGCGGGTATTTCTGTAACTCCAAACTTTACATGTAGCCTTTACATGTAATCCCAGAGGTCATCTGTTCCTCCTCCTCTCCTCCCCTCACTTTTGCCACTCTCCTCTCCAATCACTCTGGTAGAAACTCCTGTCCCACGGGTGCCATCTGAGTTTTTAAAAATCATATAGTGGTCCAATTATCTTCTAATGTGTGGTTTGATGTGAGTTTGGAGTTACAGAAATACCCGCAGTAGAATCAAGAGAACTGCGGCCATGTTAACTGTTCCCAACGTCGTCGTGGGGACAGGGACCTCAAGGGTGAAACGTAGAAAATGGAGCATCTGTGACAAAAATCAAGGACATTATGAATCATGTCACAGGAATCAAGGTAGATTGATGGCCAATGTGTTTTGGTGTGGAATTCTCCTTTAAGACAATCAAAATAAGGCCCCTAAGTTTTAAAGACAATGTAAAGGAATCTATGTTGTTTGCGGTCATCTACATAATTTAATAGCTGACCTGGCATGCATCCCTGCCTTGCTTCTACTGTATCTCTGTAAACTGTTAATTCATTAATCACTCCTTGGATCATCATGATATGTTTTTGCAATAAATACTCTTTATATTCTACTGGTCTAAATGACATTTACATTTTATGGACAATGCAATACCGCGTGTTTTTGTTTCCACCTGCAAACTGTTAGCAGTATTCAAATAAAAGAAATCATCAGTCGTTGGGTGAAACCGCCAATCAGCATGATTTTGATTAACTCAATTCCACCACTGATCGGCTGCAGCCTGAGAACCAGCCCCAACCCCCCACAGGAAAATAAACCCCCTGATCAGGTGAATACATGAAGAATCGGCCCAAATAATGTGCTGATCCACCGAAATGTTGCAACATTGAGGGGTCAGAAAACTGAGTTCTCGGTAGGGCTGTTGCAGCCTGAAAGAGGGACAATTCCAAAAATTTCCAGAGTGTACAAATGTGATCTAAATGGACCCTAGCGGGTCCATTTGGTTCCATTAGTACACTCTCAAAATGTCGGTCCTAACAGAAAAATCTTTAACACGGTGAAACACAACTTGACGATCGAGCCGCCAGTGGACCGATCCCATCAAGCAAACGGAGTTTGCAACAGCGTAACTCTGTCTATACTCGGGGCTGAGTATTATTTGGGCCGAGCCTTCCTGTTACCGATCAGGTTGGCTTTGGCTCTACTCCCTTTGAATTGGATATGATTTCACAGTTATTTTCTCTATGTAGTTTCACGCTATGCGTAGCAGACATTCACATTGACCCGTTTGTGTGTTTTCTCTAGCAGTCATGGATCAGGACTATGAGTGCCGGTTGCTGAGGCAGATCAACATCCACAATGAGAACGCCAGTCCAGTGGTAAGTTTGAAGTGATTCACTCACTGTCTCTCCATCCTACTCTTCCAGATGAGATGGATAACATTTTTTGTTGTTGTTTTTTTTTCATGCACCGTTTCATTAATATACACTGGTCCGTACCCCACCCCCATTTATAAAGATAAGACTTATGCTTCCGCCAGAGATACTGAAAAAAAATAAAAAAAATAAAATACAATTTTCAATGTATTATTCTACAGATCTGCACTTAATGGCATCATTTTCTAGCTGCTGGAACAGGGGTTTTCAACAGGTCGTCCCTGACAGGATTTCAGGTGGTCCCCAGCTAAATGATTACAGTTGGTAACCAAATGGACCCTTATAGAGGCTTATGTTCATTTTAACACAGAGTTAAATAATATTTAAAAATCTGAATCACTTGATTTTCAAGAATCTACACAATTAGAAAATGTAGAAGAATTGATATTTTGACCAACATTTTGCCAGTTATCTCTCCTAAATTGTGAACAAAAATTCGAAAATCCTTAGTTTTCGTTCCGAGACCGAAAACTAACCCTGGTAACCCTGGCCCTGGTATGAAAATGTTTAAAAACGACTGTGCTGGAAGATCAATGTTACTTTAACATATCTGAGTCAGTGTGTACAAACGGAGGGTTCCATTGCAGTCTCAAGAGTTATAGGCCCCTGGTGTGTGTATTTATTATTAGTGATGTTTCATAGTCTCTGGCCCTCAGGGGTCAAAGGACTCTATCTTTAGGTTTGACTGCCAGACTGTTTAGTGTGTGTGTGTGTGTGTCTGTGTGCGCGCATTTGTCCAGGCATGTCCAAACATGTGCTTGCCGACGTATGCTGTTATATTATTAGCAGATTATCTGAAGAGAGAGATAAGAAAGTGTGTGTGTGTGTGTGTGTGTGTGTGTGTGTGTGTGTGTGTGTGTGTGTGTGTGTGTGTGTGTGTGTGTGTGTGTGTGTGTGTGTGTGTGTGTGTGTGTGTGTGTGTGTGTGTGTGTTGTCTTGTGGACAAAAGGTTCATTATAGTGGTGTCAGTGAGTGTGAAACTGGGTGGAGCAGAGGGTGTGAGTGTCACTTTAGTTACTCATATATTCTATATACACATGTATATAGAATATATACACGTGTCAGTCTAAAGGAACAGTACTCTACTGAGCTCATATAGTTAGTTAAAAAATATTCAAGCCTTTTAAAAAAAATCCAGTGATTTAGTTGTGGAGTTTAGGGGAACTCCACCTATTTTCAACATTTTAATATGTCATTAATATACCTTAGAGATGTTGTGTGGACAATGACATGATAAAAAGTTCCCCCAATTCTGTATTTCCTAAAAATGGAGGTAATGAAAAAATCATTAACATGGTGAAATACATTTGATGACATCAAGATGTATTTCACCATGTTAATGATTTTTCTTTCAGACCCCTTTTTCCTGAGTCCATTTGGTATTATCGAATTGATTACGATACATTGATTAATCGCTTCAGTCACTAGCAGTTTCTTTCTTTTTTAATGCAGGCAGTTTCATCTTTGCATCTAGCTTAGCTATTGAGGGGCTTTATTTTTTTTTTTTTTTCCTGTTTTCCACTGGGATGTCCTGTTAAGCCAGTGTGTTGTACCAATGTTTTTTCTATGTTTTTCTCCTGTTGTGTATTGGAGTTTGGCATCTCTTGAGTTAGGAGGTCTGTCAGTCCTAACAGATGGTAACGTGATGGGCGTCGACAGCATCGCTGTGTGTGAATGAGGTGTTTGCTGGTGAAAAGGTGACACCCATGGGGTGACACCCTGGACAAATGTTTATCCCCCTACCACAACCAACCCCCTATCCCAAGTGTTGGGGGCATGAAAAGCACTGACACAGTTACTGAACTGTGATGGACTAAGTGGACTATAAACTATAACTCATTCTGTTTCTGTACAGGAACCCCTTTTGACGATTTAAGCATTGTTATACTTGTTATACATTGTATAAAAACAAGTACATATTGAAAAATGTTAGGTATTACTGGTAACTTTAGTCTGTAACAAAATTTGTGTTTGTGGACAGATTAGAATCTAACTCCACCTCACCTCCAATCTATTGGTCCATTATGACACTGCTGGAGACTGCTGCACTGTGATTGGCTTAAATTATTTCAATGTACCGTAGTTATTTGTCGTTCAAATAGTGCTATTATTATCATTACGTCTCTCTCTTTCTCTCTCCCCACAGAAGTCCAGTATCTCCAGAAATTTGACTCCCACCAACTCTCCTCTGTCGTCTCCCAGTAAACATGGAGATCGGTTCATCCCGTCCAGGGCAGGAGCAAACTGGAGCGTCAACTTCCACCGGATCAACGTGAGTCTGACAGTACAGTACAATACAATACCTTTAAAAATAACACAGGGAATGCAATGCTAAACTTTAAAACACCTGGTGGGTTTGAATACTTTGAATATCGAACGTGTGTCATTTAAATGTGAAATATTTCAGCCTAATCTTTTCTCTATCTTCTCTATAAACTGGTACAGCATTGTTGAATTTATCAAATTTAATATCATGTCTGCTTCTAATGTACATGTTGTTATGGTTTGTAGATCAGCTATTTTACCACAAATCTCGCCCAAGAATTGGGACGATGGATGTGGTTTAAAATCACGCTTTGATCTGATTTATCTGATACCTTAAAAAAAACGTCTTGTATGTAAATAAAGTAACAATGTTTGTTTCTACCCTGACAGGAAATAGAGAAGTCACACAACCAGAACAGAAAATCCAAAGATGGAACATCAGATAACAGTAAAGGTAAAGAATCCAACATGGTTGTGGTGGAACATCTTTGATCTCCTGGATCAGTTCTGTTCCAGATATCCATCCATTTTGAGTTAAAGTGTGTCTTCTTTTTCTCCTTTATCTTAGACTGTTTCGTTATTCATTATTTGAAAATATCTAGTATCTATGACGACCATAGGAGCCGCAATTGCCCTTTAAAAATCATATTCCTCCACCACCTCCACTTTGACTCCACCAGTCCCTTTTTCCTTAATCATAGGCAGCTCAGCGAGGCTCTTCCTGATTGGCTAACTAATAGTACTGCTGGGACTATTTGTTAGCCAATGGCGAGGCTTATTTCTTTGGAGGCCTCCTGCAGCCTCTATAGGCGTCAAAAAGACGGGATTTTTGGGGGAGATGATCTAATTAAAGGAAGACTTCATGAAAAACATAAAAACTATCTCTCCCCACAGCGGACGGTCTAGCGTACTCTGCTCTACTGAAGAACGAGCTGCTGGGAGCGGGCATCGAGAAGGTCCAGGACCCCCAGAGTGAGGACCGCAGACTGCAGCCCTCCACGCCGGTTAAGAGGAGCCTGTTTAGTGTAGGTTTAACTACAACTTAGTTTGTTTAGGTTAGCAATTTAGGTTGACAATGGAGAGCAACATCATTGAGCTTTAATAATAACGCCTGATCTGCACATTTAAATCTCATCTTAACGTCTTGGGCAACTGTTACCTGGCTTGTTTATGTAAACAAATACTCGTCTAAACATCCTTGGCACTTAAACAGTTAATTAATGTCTTTGTTTTGTTTTTCCAGTATTCTGTCACTGCCAAGAGGCCTCTACCAGAAGAGGATGGAAACGCTGTGTCTCCTTACTCCCTGTCCCCCGTTAGTAGCAACAGGTAACTATGTTAGCCTTGTTTATCTCTGTTAGCAGCAACAGGTAGCCATGTTAGCCTTGTTTATTTCTGTTAGCAGCAACAGGTAGCCACGTTAGCCTTGTTTATTTCTGTTAGCAGCAACAGGTAGCCACGTTAGCCTTGTTTATCTCTGTTAGCAGCAACAGGCAACCAGTAGGTGCTGCATTCCCTTTACACAATCTCTGCTATAGAGTCTGGAACTATAACCTCCCCAAAATCTGAGTAAACTGTTCATCTTTTCCTGTTCGATATACTATATCTTTAGCTTGTTTTTAATTTCCATCTCTGTTAAGCATCTTAGATTATTTCGATGTATAGTAGGATAAATATGAGCGACTGTGAAGGCAAAACGAAAGTGTGGAGGAGGCTTCACTTCATCTTCATCGCATGATCAGAGTTTTCCATTGCTCCAGAATGTATTACGGAAGCCTTTATATTTCACTGATGCTTCCATCGCTCCAGACCAGATCTCCTTATCTCAACACTGTGGTCTCCTCCTCCTCCACAGTCAGAAGCTCCTGCGTTCGCCCAGGAAACCCACGCGGAAGATCTCCAAGATCCCCTTCAAGGTCCTGGACGCTCCGGAGCTCCAGGACGACTTCTACCTCAACCTGGTTGACTGGTCCTCTCTCAACGTGCTCAGCGTGGGCCTGGGGACCTGCGTGTACCTGTGGAGCGCCTGCACCAGCCAGGTGAGTTTAACCAAGCACATTTGTACAACCTGGTGTGTAATGTTCGGGGATTGATTAGAGTTTAATTTGACTTAGATATGACAAAAAACTGTATCAACCAACTGCATATCAACCAGGCTATCCATCGCTGCTGCTTGCCTGTGGAAAAAAGTAACCATGTACTACTGTAGTTTGAAACAGAACCCCATTTAATTTTAGGTGTTTCACTGTTCCACAAATGAAACCCTGTCCCATGCTGTGACTGGCAGATATGCAACTCAGTTTCCTTGGGCACAAAGTCGATGGGGTTAATGTACTGTATGTTTGTTTGCAATGAAATCCCAACGGCATTTTTATTTATTTTATTTATTTATTTTTTTGATTCCCAAAAAGCTAATTTTACTGTTGCGGAATTACTTTACATTTTCCATCAAAACAACCTATCAAACATGAAGGACTGATTTGTAAACGATACAGAAACACCTCCCCGGCAATATCGCAGAGACGGTTTATTTATTTAAGAGACATCTCTCCCTGTCCCTCTATTCTTCCTCTGTGGTGTGTTTGGTGTCTCTGCAGGTATATTAACTCTTGTTCTGTGCTGTTTCGTAGGTGACTCGTCTGTGTGACCTCAGTGTGGAAGGAGACTCTGTGACGTCAGTGGGCTGGTCAGAGAGGGTACGTACAGCTGGCCCCTAATGCCCAATGACCTTTAACCCTGCGTACATCTGTCTTAACTACCATATCAGGCTTATATTGTTTTAATCGTTGATTAGTCCGACATTCCTGGAATGAGTAACGCTGCTAAACCTGTGGGTTACTCCATCAAAAAATGTGGCAAAATGAAATGTTCCGTTGGCATTCACTGTTGTCAAACTTCAAGGGCTACCAGGTGTGCCACTCAGTCGCAGGTGTGTGCCACTCATTCACAGGTGTGTGCACCTGGGTCCTGTCACTTTCTTGGCTTTGTGTGTGCTGTAAACAAGCAAGGTTGAATTTGCCATTTTGGCAAAGTTTTTGGGGTGGTGCAAAACAGACTTTTAACAGCGTTACTCATTCCAGGAACGTCTGATCTCTACACACCTTTACCATATCTTGTTGTAAAGATGCTTGTAAAGATGCTTGGTGAGGATCATAGAACGGGAAACAGAGCAATGCATTTTTCCTGCTAAACCGTTGTCTGCGTCTTGTTGAAGCACAGTCTGTAAACTCTGGCTTTCGACTTGTACCATTTATTCTTTTTCTTTATTTTTGGCCCGCTGTCTGGTTTAATTTGTATGATTCCAGGGTGACCTGGTGGCTGTAGGGACTGATAAAGGTTGAATCTGTATTATTTCAGGGTGACCAGGTGGCTGCAGAGATTGACAAAGGTTTAATATGTATTGTTTCAGGGTAACCTGGTGGCTGTAGGGACTCATAAAGGTTATGTTCAGATCTGGGACGCTGCAGCAGGGAAGAAACTGTCTGTGCTGGAAGGACACACTGCTAGAGTTGGTAAGAAATAAATGAATGAAATACGTTACTCTTTTGATGTTCATTTAATAACTTAAAGGGGTAAAATTCAACTTTATTTTTTTTGTGTGTTTTTGGTGCTCCCATGTGTGGTTTCTGTCCCCACATAGTATCTACTTTGAACAACCAGTCTTTCATATCATAGAGGAGCTTTAATGTAAATTGCTCTCAGAAACAGCTTGTTTGATTTTGGCCCCATAATGATGTCATCAATGCACCCTGCTGTGTATAATTCCTCCTCTCCTTCAGTCTTCAGTTCCAAATTTGTATTTCCACTTTGTTTATAATGTCCACCATTGTGGATTTTCCAAGTTGACATGGAATTTAAACAAGCCTATATTATAATGACATTGTGGTAGATAAATATTTCAGAAATAAACAGATTCTTTTTTTAAAAGAAAAAGATTTTTTGTTCAAAACTGTACAAGGTGATTAATCATGATTAAATTAATTTTGAAGCTGTGATTAATTTGATTAAAAATTCAAGTAAATCTTTCTGTCCTCCTCGCCACCAGGAGCGCTGGCGTGGAACGCGGACCAGCTATCGTCGGGGAGCCGCGATAGGGTGATCCTGCAGCGCGACATCAGAGCTCCGCCCCTGCAGTCTGAGCGGCGGCTGCAGGGCCACCGGCAGGAGGTCTGTGGCCTCAAGTGGTCCACGGACCACCAGCTGCTGGCCTCTGGGGGCAACGACAACAAGGTGAGAACCTTTAACACTACTATGACCTCCCCTTATGCACTCACAGAGAGCCTCATCTGTGAGTACATGGAGGTACTGTTCTGTGACGGCTAGTCTCTGTAACGTGTATGCCGTGCTATTTTATATATTTTTTATTATACTGTATATATAAACAATAAATGGATTTAAAGTCTTTAAACCCACTTTGACCTGATATTGTAGATTCTACAAAACGTTCGCTCTGAAAGAACATATTGAAAGATTTGTGCTGTGTTCTCACAATTTCCCTAAATCCCCAAATTCAAAAATAGCAGGCGTTCACGGCTTATACGAGCCATGAACACCTGCTATTTTTGAATAAAAGTTAAAACACCAAAAGTACAGTACAGAATGATCTTTAAAGCTGGGCTGTTGCCCGAGTCCAATGCATTTCTTGACTGCAGCCTTCGCAGAGGCTGGTCCTGTAGAGCCCTGCGGTCCTGTTGATTTTAGAACATTCTGGTTAAAGTAAGCGTGTGTGTGTTGGTTCTGTAGCTCCTGGTGTGGAACCACTCCAGCGTCCTCCCCGTCCAGCAGTACACGGAGCACCTGGCGGCGGTGAAGGCCATCGCCTGGTCCCCTCACCAGCACGGCCTGCTGGCGTCCGGCGGAGGGACCGCCGACCGCTGCATCCGCTTCTGGAACACGCTGACCGCTCAGCCACTGCAGTGCACCGACACGGGCAGCCAGGTGTGCAACCTGGCCTGGTCCAAGCACACCAACGAACTGGTGAGTCACATTTTGGTTTAAATCCGCTATATGCATTGTGTCCTGACTAGATTCTAGTTTCTGACACTAGATGGCGCCAGATTCAAGTTTGTGGCACTTGTTTCTGGTGCCAAATTCTGGTTTCTGACGCTAGATTCTTGTTTTTCCCTGAATAAAATCCATGCTCCTGTGTCAGTGATGCTCAACATATTTCACAGGACCACCAGAATTATCTATATTTGGCTGAGGACCCCCACCTAAAAAACAAAAGCTTCTAGGCATGAAGCAAAGATTTGAGCTAAAATGTTTGATTCTGATTTCTGCCACATTTTCATGATTTTTCAAAAATAGCAGGCCCTGGTTGATCTGCTATTTTTCAATAGCTATTCAGGACACAAACGGTTAAATCCGCTCAAAATATTAATTACATCTTTTTAATGTTTTTCATGAAGTACCGGATGCGACATGGGCCCTGACATGTCTTTCAGACAGACAGGCTATAGCCTGTCAAAAAAATGACACATGCATATTCAAATGGTGAAAAAAAAAGAAACAACGCCCCCGGTGTGCGTCTAAAAAAACAGTCTGTTAGGAAACGGATCCCAAAACCCCAATCGTTTAATGGTCCGCCAATGGTTCTGGGTGCTCATGGTGTTAACTGTATGATTTTTTTTCTGTACCAGGTGATCACACATTAACTGTTTTTTGTTTCTTTACAGGTGAGTACCCACGGCTATTCTCAGAACCAGATCCTGGTGTGGAAATATCCCTCGCTGACCCAAGTGGCCAAACTGACCGGTCACTCCTACAGAGTACTTTACCTGGTCAGTATTCATTTATTAGTACATTAACCCACTTTGACCTGACAATATAGATTGTACAAAGCGTTCTGAAACGCTCTGAAAGAATTTTTGCACTGCGTTTTCACGATTTCCCCCAAAATAGCTCCTGCTATTATTGAATAAAACTTTAAACGCCGCGTACAGAATGGGTTTATACTCCTACAGAGTATTCTACCTGCTCAGTATTCATTTATTAGTACATTTACACTGAGTTACCGAGTACACATGGAATGTGTACCGGCCAACCTGGCCAGGTTTTGATGAGGTTAGATCAACATCTATTCTGGAATGTTCCGTACAGGTCAACTCCATATATGGAGATTTAAGGGTGACGGTGTGTGTTTCATGTATGTTTTCTCTCTCTCTCAGGCCATGTCTCCAGATGGAGAGGCCATCGTGACGGGAGCAGGAGACGAGACCCTGAGGTTCTGGAACGTCTTCAGCAAGATGCGATCCACCAAGGTAAGCTAAACCATCACTGAATCTCTAAGCTAAACCACCACGGCCTACTGAATCTCTAAACTAAACCCCATGTGATGACCCAGTGGATCTCTAAACTAAACCCCATGCCACGACCTACTGGATCTCTAAACTACCAAGACCGACTGGATCTCTAAACGAAACCTTACAACCTACTGGATCTCTAAACTAAACCCCATGACCGGTTCCCACTTTTAACTACGTCTAAGCGGTCTAAGTGTTAATACTAATGTGGCCCTGCATCCACATTATTACATTATTTTGTCAATAATCAGAGACAGCTATTTCAGTCTATCGCCATAAGAGCACCTTGCCCTATTGTAACGTATTGACGGTCATCTTCACATTTCGCCTGACTGTCCCTCTCTGCCTACCGTAGTGTTATGAGGTCCCAGCATAGAGCAGCCATTACATGCACTCTAATGTCTTCTCTACTACTGTATCATCTCAGCCTTTAAAAAAAAAAAAAAAAAAAAACATTACAGTATCTTATGGTGTGACAGAAAACAATCGTGAACAAACCTAAAATGAACACATCCAGGGATCACTGGATCTTGAAACTAAACCCCACCACCTACTGGATCTCTTCTCCACTAGTCCCTCCTTGACATTGTAGTTCTACTGGAACTCTTCTGAACTAGTCCCTCCCTAACATTTAGTTCTACTGGAACTCTTCTGCACTAGTCCCTACCTGACATTCCGTTCTACTGGATTTTAGGGTTGGGTGCCGATACGAATATATCGTTCTTTGCGAATTTACAAGTCAAATCGCTGATTACTTTTATTAGGCGAATTTTCAGGACGATAAAAAGGGGGGGGAGTGCAGCCCAACGTTGGCGCAAGGAGAGCAAAATCTGGCTCGATCAGCTAGAGAGAGAGAGACGGAGACGCTTGGCTCAGACAGCACAAGTAGTAGCAGCTTGTTAGTTTTTCTCTTTTTTCTTTTGACCATTAAAACAACCAATATATCGTCATTCGGCGATTTTTTTTTTTTTTTTTTTTTTTTTTTTTTTTTTTTTTTTTTTTTTTTTCCCGGCGATTGGCGATGGGGGAAAGAGTATTTGTTCTAGTGTTTAGTGGTGAATGAATTAACATCGTAACGTGTCTGGTCTCTTTCAGGAGTCGGTGTCTGTGTTGAACCTGTTCACCAGGATCCGGTAGTCCCAGCAGAGCACCCCCCCCCCCCCCCCCCTTCCTGTGTGGAAGAGGGAGAGAGAATGAACATTTATCGTACCAACGAACTCCAAACCACACCAAATCTGGAGCTCAAACTGAGAACTCTCTCGCTCTCCGTGTGATTCAGTGTTGTTTACGGACCGCGGTGTGCGCGTGCATGCACACCTACCAACTAATTACGTCTGTGTGTGCGTGTGTCTCTGAATGTCTTATTTATTTTTCATTTTTTTGTATTTTTTTTTTCTTTGAGGTTGTTATTTTCAGTTTTAACGTTTTTAGTGTACATTGTTGCGCCCGCCCCCCTTCCACCCACACACACACATCAAGCTGGTCTTGTTTTGGTGAACAACAGCGCCTCCTTTAGACAGACAGACGGTCGGTAATGCTGACCCTTAAAGTTTCTCTTATTTTTGAATGACCTCGGTTCTCTGTCTGGCATATCGACGTGTGCTGGATAAAAGTCAGACGTGACAGAGAGATAATTGCATGTAAAAAAAAAAAAAAAAAAAAAAAACGTGACTGTTGTACGGATGAAGCACGTCTTAGAAAAGAGAAAGAAAAATTAAGAACAAACAAAAAGAGGAACATCACTTTTTAGAATCTTTTATCATTTGTAGGATTGAGAGCATTTGTTCTTAATGGTGTAGTAAATGGTTTGGGTGTGGAAAACCCTTCGGTCCCTCCTGGTAACACGATGTGCACGTGTACACACTCTACACTAAGGGCCTTCCCCCCTCACTGCAACAGGCCAACAGCATATACACCAAGGCCCACCCCCGCTTGATCCTGATTGGAGGAAGGCCGCCTCTCATCCTGATTGGACGAAAGACTTTTTCCCCAAAGCCCAAACTGAAACTAGGGTTTTTTTGGGCCACAGGGGCTCACTGCGGACAGGGAGGAACTCCTTATATGGTCACCACACGCTAGTAGGGAGGATTATTAGCCAAAAAAAGAAGGAAAAAAACAATGTTTGAAAGAAGTGAAATCACTTACTATACCTTTTCATCCTCATTTTTTTTCTCAGTCCCCTGAAGTTTTTTGTGTTTTACTGCTTTTTAACATTGGAACAAAATCTAAAAATAAGGAACCGAAGGGTTGTTTTTAGTTGGACGCAGCTGTGATCAGATGTTAAAATGCTTTTTTGTTGTTGTCCAGAACACGTGTCCCAACACCTGATTCATTTAATATTTTTACGTTTAATCGTGTGCCAGGTGGTGTCGCACGATAGGCGGATCTACAAGCTCACAACATGTTGTGCTTTTACAACACGTGAGCTTGTAGATCTGTCTATCGTTAAGCCAACAAGTAAATCAGCTCTTGTTGTCCTTGGTACCGTTTTTTGTTTTGGACGCTAAAGAGGGAGAGGAAAAAGTGAATCATTCTGTTTCCTTTTCAAGGAAAAACTGAACATTTATATTTGTTTTCTCGATCCACACTGAGTTATAGCTCACTGTAACAACATCGCTAAAATACTTTTGTTTTTTAAATTCTCAGTTTTTTAATAAGCAGTCAACTGTTAAAATAGTTTCATGTACAATTTGTTAAAGAGTTCCACATGTATTTATTTTCATGTTCTCATGACCTTTGTTTCAGTAGTAGTTTGTGCACAGTTTTTTTTTTACGCCTAAGAAAAGAAAAAAGTCCACAAAAAGCTGCTGCCATGTTTGAAATGCCTAAAAAGAATGTTAAGAAATATTTCTGTACTGAGGAAATACAATAATAAAAAAATACTACATTGGTCATATTTAGTGTTTCGGTTTGAGTTTTGATCTTTTGAGTTTCTGCTTATGATGGATGCAAAGGAGAAAGAAACCTTGTCACAATCGTGTCGCCAGGCCATGTGCACGGAACGAGGATGAACGTTTAACCAGCAGTGAGCACAGAGGAGCACTAGTCTACCAAGCAATATATACACTATTTTATATATATGTGTGTGTGTGTGTGTGTGTGTGTGTGTGTATAAGGTGTGATAAGAGAGCAGGATACCAAATAACCTTTGAAAGCAATAGACCTGCGCAAATAGGTGGGGGACAGGGCCGGATCTAGGCATGGGCATGGGGGGCAATGCCCCCCTAAATGCCCTGATTGCCCCACCAAACATGATAGCATGCAAATAACCCACATTTCAAAGAAATGTGCTTATATTTAAAATGATTTGAAACCCTACTACTGCTACTAACTAATTACAATTGTCACACCACTAAACCAACACCATTTCATGTCAGACTTTTAGCTTCATGCATGTTGCGTGTCTGTTGCAACTTCAACAACTGATGTTATTATTGATGCTTACTTGACTAATATAAGTCCTGTAAAAGATGTAAATCTTGTGGGTCACAGAACTAAAGAATTTAAATGAAAATGGTATTGGGGCCTGGTGGGGGAAACACAGATTCGCCCTTGTGTGTTAAGATTTGTTTAAATGAAAAGTTTACCAAGTGTAGCCTTAGTGACCAGGTCAGTAGGTATAACAATTCCGCATGACCAGTTCAGTAGATATAACAGTTCCGGATGACCAGGGCAGTAGGCACAACGGTTCCGGATGACCAGGTCAGCAGTGATTATGCATAAATAAATATGCAACAGCATGTCCAGTAATATATTAATCCACCATGGAAAAGAAATGCAGGGTACTAATAATGTCTCCTAACGAAGTGGGACTCGTCCAAATGTCCATCTCAAAGACCCTCCCTGCATCTCGGGATCTCATTCGGTTGAAAAACGGATTTCTGGAGGACCAGGTCAGTCGGTATAAACAGTTCTGGAAGACAAGGTTAGTAGGTGAAGCAGTTCTGGATGACCAGATCAGTAGGTATAACAGTTCTGGATGACCAGGTCTCTGAAGAAAGGGAACCAGTCTCTGAACAAACAGGCCCAGTAGGTGTAGTGAGGGTAGTAGGACTCCTTCTGCCTGGTGGCTCCAGCTTTGACCAGGTGGAGAGCAGCGTCGCTGGCCGGGTAGGCGGTCATACCCGTGAACCGCCCACTGGAACAGATGGAAAACACACATTCACCTATATATACACTATATTTAAACCATTTAAAAACACAGCGAACCCTCTGACGAGGAGTAGAGCTGGCAGAGTTAGAAAAGACACATTCATTAACCCATTTAGACATAAGAACTGCATTCGACACACCTAAACCATGATCGTTTTCAGTAGGGATGCACGATCAATTCATGACATATTTTTCACTTTTTTTTCTTTTTTACAATATTTGCTAATTTTGTAAAAAATAAATAAATAAATAAAATAAATTAAACATGTACAATATATAGGTGGCTTTTCAGTAGCTTCATGATGTTCAGTGATGTCATGGAATGTGGGTTTGTTTCCCTGCATACACCTCTAGTTTTTTCTCCAGGAAGGTTTCGGGTAAATTTCAACCGTGTTTAGTGCTAGGGTGAAACAGGCATTTTACTTATATTTTTATCTGTGTTAAAGGCTAAAGGTCAAAGGTTAAAAATGATGTGATGTTCTAATAGAGGTGGACGGCAGTGTTGTTGTCCATGTGGTCTAAGTTTACTGTAGACAATAAAAAGGAGGTGAATGGCAGTATGTTGTCCACATGGTTTAGGTCAGGGGTGCTCAAAAGGTAGATTGTGATCTACCAGTAGATCACACAGGCTGTGCAGGTAGATCACATGACAGTCCCCTAAAATATATAGATCTGTAACTCTTGAGAGCGTTAAAATGAAACCAAATGGGCCCTTACAGGTCCATTTGGTTTCATTTTACCGCTCTCAAGAGTTAAATTATATTTAAACATCTGAATTATGTCATTTCAAGAGTCCACACAATTAGAAAATGGAGAATAATTGTTATTTTGACCAACGTTTTGCCAGTTCTCTTTCCCAATTGTGGACAAAAACGTGAAAGTTATTAGCTTTGGGTGCAAGAGACTAAACTCAATATCACAAAATGTCAACTCAAACCCCAAATACTGTTTTCAAATGTCAGTATATACAGGAAAACCTTCCAATTCTCCCCCTCTATTTTTCATTTTAAGTGCATTATTCTTAACCACTATTTCAAAGCTAAAACTTTCTAGGAGGCCTTGAAATTCAGTAATGGAACAATCACATTTTTGATGTGTAGATCTTGTTGAGCCGGTCATTTTGAAAGTAGCTCTCAAGTCAAAAAAAGTGTGGGCAGCCCTAGTTTAGGTTTACTATAGACGTTGTAATGGAGGTGAGCGGCAGTGTCTTCATAGCAGACTATGGGCGCGATTTTCCTTCCACCCGTTGTCCCTAACGTTATGCGATACCCGCAGCGAACTCCCTTATTGCTATTTTGGTCACCTTTTCTCTTCCCTTAGCCACTATTCTTTATGCCGACACCGTTATTTGTGGCTGGAGGTGTGGTCATGGCCGTGTTTGTTGCGCAGTCCCTTAAGTTGCTAATTTCGTCAAATAGATTTGGGAACTAGATAAGGCCAGCTCAGACCACCCGTTAACCGATACGCGAAGGCAGAGCCACATGCGCACAGTGCGTGCGTCTGTGCGCCTTTGGAGATGTCCACGACTCCACGTGGAAAGGCGCCAGTTCAATTCATCTCCTTATTTATGGATTGTGCTATAAACAGCTGCAGATTGCCTGCTGTCAGTCACTTCCTTGTGTTCAGGTAATGTAGGCCTACAGTATATAATATAATTAAATACATTAATTAACTTGTGACGCAATGCTGTAAATTGCATAAAAAACTCTGGAATTCGCGGCAAAAAAGACCTTTTTTGATCATTGATTTCTCGGCCAATTCTGGACCATTTTTTACATTTCAAAGTGCAGCGTGACGGGAAAAGCCTCCTCTCTCAGATGCTGTATAGAATATGTGGGTAGGTCTTCTCTATGATCCCGCATCGAGCAAAATGTAAGTGTCGGGGATTTGGTGGACCGTTTCCACCAAAATCCCGACACTTACATTTTGCTAGATCCCGCATCGTAGAGAAGACCTACCCACATATACTATACAGCATCTGAGAGAGGAGGCTTTTCCCGTCACGCTGCACTTTGAAATGTAAAAAATGGTCCAGAATTGGCCGAGAAATCAATGATCAAAAAAAACGTTTTTTTTGCCGCGAATTGCCGACTTTTTTGCAATTTACTTTATAACATTTCGCAGACTTGGGATAAATGCACGCCACATACAGCAAAAAAAACATGGAACATGTTTTTTCAACATAACATGTTGAATGGTAAGAAATGATTGAGAATTGACCGAGCTATAATTGTTTGAAAATGAGAGCATGATCTTTGAGAATAGGCGTCTGTCCTAAGCCCGCAGCCAGGCTGCGTGCTTCGGAGGGTCAGACATAGCAGTAGGGATAAGGGAAATAGATAAGGGATGAATTAAAGGGAATGGCAAGACCAACACGGATTGGATGAAAGCTAAAAACGCCCAGGGGTGGAAGGAAAATCGCGCCCTATGGGCCCGATTTTGGTTACATTAGCCCTTATGCGCAATTAACGCACATAGCATTGGGGAAGAGGCGTTCCCACACTAAAGTCGCTAATTTCGTAACCATGCCATCTCCCTTAAACACCTCCTATACCCGTTAAATTATGCATAGGTGTGGTTTGGGCGTTTTTAGCTTTCATCCAATCCGTGTTGGTCTTGCCATTCCCTTTAATTCATCCCTTATCTATTTCCCTTATCCCTACTGCTATGTCTGACCCTCCGAAGCACGCAGCCTGGCTGCGGGCTTAGGACAGACGCCTATTCTCAAAGATCATGCTCTCAATTTTCAAACAATTATAGCTCGGTCAATTCTCAATCATTTCTTACCATTCAACATGTTATGTTGAAAAAACATGTTCCATGTTTTTTTTGCTGTATGTGGCGTGCATTTATCCCAAGTCTGCGAAATGTTATAAAGTAAATTGCAAAAAATTCGGCAATTCGCGGCAAAAAAAAAACGTTTTTTTTTTATCATTGATTTCTCGGCCAATTCTGGACCATTTTTTACATTTCAAAGTGCAGCGTGACGGGAAAAGCCTCCTCTCTCAGATGCTGTATAGTATATGTGGGTAGGTCTTCTCTACGATGCGGGATCTAGCAAAATGTACGTGTCGGGATTTTGGTGGAAACGGTCCACCAAATCCCCGACACTTACATTTTGCTCGATGCGGGATCATAGAGAAGACCTACCCACATATTCTATACAGCATCTGAGAGAGGAGGCTTTTCCCGTCACGCTGCACTTTGAAATGTAAAAAATGGTCCAGAATTGGCCGAGAAATCAATGATCAAAAAAGGTCTTTTTTGCCGCGAATTCCAGAGTTTTTTTTGCAATTTACAGCATTGCGTCACAAGTTAATTAATGTATTTAATTATATTATATACTGTACATTACCTGAACACAAGGAAGTGACTGACAGCAGGCAATCTGCAGCTGTTTATAGCACAATCCATAAATAAGGAGATGAATTGAACTGGCGCCTTTCCACGTGGAGTCGTGGACATCTCCAAAGGCGCACAGACGCACGCACTGTGCGCATGTGGCTCTGCCTTCGAGTATCGGTTAACGGGTGGTCTGAGCTGGCCTTATCTAGTTCCCAAATCTATTTGACGAAATTAGCAACTTAAGGGACTGCGCAACAAACACGCCCATGACCACACCTCCAGCCACAAATAACGGTGTCGGCATAAAGAATAGTGGCTAAGGGAAGAGAAAAGGTGACCAAAATAGCAATAAGGGAATTCGCTGCGGGTATCGCATAACGTTAGGGACAACGGGTGGAAGGAAAATCGCGCCCTGTGTCTATAGTCTATAGATCTATAAATCAGTCTGACCTGACTTTCTCCATAGCAGACTGCGTATCGATCAGCCCCAGGGTGGTGATGGTCAGACTAACGTTGCTTCCCTTCATGGCCAGCTCGTGCTGCAACGTCCCGAAGAATCCGTTAAGAGCGAACTTGGTGGCTGAGTACGGGCCAGTGAACGGGGTGGTCATCTTACCTGAGGGTGGACAAAACAACAACAATTATTCAGATTCTTATTAAAGCCTGTAAAACTAGTGATTTCACTTTTGTCAGATATCACCCAAAAAATATTTTTTTCTGTTAAAATGTTCTATTATAAGGTGTGGAAACCACATATGGAGTTTCCCCCTCCCCCACGTTAGCAGAGGAGCTAATAAAAGTTCCCCAGGTCACCACAATTCTCCTCCAATCAGGAGAGAGCAGCAGGTTCACATAGTGTAGCTACTTTTGGGGGCCCCTAGTGCACCAGGCTGGTACTACACCATGAATTTCAAATCACTTCCCCTACCTTTAAAGCCTATAAAACTACTAAACTCACAGCAGCAGCTCTGCTTTGTGTCCACCAAAGTGAGGCACACTTCCTTGATTTCACTGTCCGGTCTCTGTGATGGGGATAGGGGGCGCTTGATGTGCTTACCAGGCCACCTGGAGACACACATTCACTGTCAAACTAGCGAGGGGTGGCGGTGCTTAGACACCCACACGGGGCAGGGTATGGAAGGCAATCAAGTGCTCCTCTTGAAGCTGGAGGTTATGGTGGATTTTACACCTGTAACGTGACTGTGACCAGCCAATCAGAAACAAGTATTCGGACTACCCGTTTTAGAATAATTATTTTCAGGCCATGCTGGAGCGTAATGTCACATGGTGTCTTATTAGCTTGGCCTGTCAAGCTCCGCTACCATTTTACTTTTAACGCTGCACTTACAGGTTGGCCTGTCCATTAATTGTTAATGGACAGGCCAATTGTCTGAATACATTTAATACACATTCTACACATATTTGATGTATTTTCAAAAACATAAAAACAATTTTAAGACTTAGGACATACTAGTGTGCCATAAACCGTGTCCAGGTGGGTTAAGCGCCAAACCCATCGTGGAATGGGTTAATAGTTAATAATTATAATTCTATATTAAAAGCAGCAGCAGAGACCTGTATTTACCTCTGCGGAGCTCCGTTGCTATAGAGCCTTGCTATGGCCTGTCCAGGCAATGGGACCGAAGCTCATCCACCCCCCATAGACTCCCATTACCTTTGTTTAGTTCTCTCCCTCTTTTCCCTAATATTTAGTCCAAAGGCTTTTTTGTTTCTTTGTTTTGTGTGAAAACCATTGTTGATTCAGACGTCCAATATGACTAGCCTGACCTCAGTCTGAACTGTCATTTCGTTTCACTTTAGTTTCGTTTCACTTTCATTATTCAGACTGAAGTCCCTCCTCTAAACCACAGCAGTTTCTGCTTTGGGCATTAACCAAGCGGCAGTCTTCGCAGTGATTGGTTCATACCAACCCATATGAATAAAGCAGACGATGTTGTCATCATTAATGTGCTAGCCCGGTTTACTAATAGTAGCATGTGAACAAAAACAGTAAAATATGTCGGAAGATGATGTTTATAAACACACACACACACACACACACGCACGCACGCACGCGCGCGCGCGCGCGCACACGCACGCACGCACGCACGCACGCACGCACGCACACACACACACACACACGCACACACACACACACACACACACACACACACACACACTCACAGGTCATCAGAGCTTAGGGTGAGGTCACGCCCAGCAGAAAGGTCAACTCAGAGGTCAACTCACCCAGCAGAGAGGACACTACGATGATGCTTCCAGAACTCTGCTCCAGTTGAGGCAACGCAGCAGAAACCATGCTCACATAGCTGTGGAAATTCACCTATCAGAGAGCAGCGTGTTAAATCCACCTATCAGGGATCAGCATGTTAAATTCACCTGTCAGAGATCAGCATGTTAAATTCACCTGAGAACAGCATGTTAAATCCACCTATCAGAGAGCAGCATGTTAAATTCACCTATCAGAGTAGCATGTTAAATTCACCGATCAGAGAGCAGCATGTTAAACCACCTATCAGAGAGCAGCATGTTAAATTCACCTATCAGAGTAGCATGTTAAATTCACCTATCAGAGTAGCATGTTAAATTCACAGATCAGAGAGCAGCATGTTAAATTCACCTACTGGAGAGCAGCATGTTAAACCACCTATCAGAGAGCAGCATGTTAAATTCCTTGTTAAACCCCTTGTTTGTGCCAAATCTGGGTTGCACATGTCCCCCTGGTGTTGTGGGAGTGGACTGTCAGGGACATTTAGAGAGGCAGGCTCTGAAATACCACACATGTAAGAGGACACATCTGACCACAAAATACTCAAAGTAGCAGATCTACAAGATAGCTTGTAGATCTGCTATTTCTGCCCTTCTATCTAGTGGAAATGTGGCACAATACATGGATTTAGAGACATACATTATTTGTAACAAAAATGCTGAGTTCATGAGATTTTGAGAAAAAGCAATATTTACTCTTCAATGCTGCCTTCCAGTGTGGCAAGAAAAGGGGTGTAATGTTCCATTTCTTTCACCAAGTAGGCCTAGTAAATGTTGCAATCATGGTCGTAAACCACAGTTGTTTTAGTACAGACCATAGTACATGCTGCAATCATGGTCTGGTAAAGGACAGTTATTTTACAGACCATATGCTGCATTCATGGTTTGTTAAAGGATTGTTGTTTTACAGACCATAGTGAATGCTGCATTCATGGTCTGGTAAAGGACAGTTG
Source organism: Benthosema pterotum (assembly GCA_039105355.1). Lineage (NCBI taxonomy): Eukaryota > Metazoa > Chordata > Actinopteri > Myctophiformes > Myctophidae > Benthosema > Benthosema pterotum. The sequence goes on from CM076976.1 coordinate 33,217,130, forward strand.
TTTTACAGACCATAGTGAATGCTGCATTCATGGTCTGGTAAAGGACAGTTGTTTTACAGACCATAGTGAATGCTGCATTCATGGTCTGGTAAAGGACAGTTGTTTTACATATAGTAAATGGTGCATTCATGGCCTGGTAAAGGACAGTTGTTACTTGTTTTACAGACCATAGTGAATGCTGCATTCATGGCCTGGTAAAGGACAGTTGTTTTACAGACCATAGTGAATGCTGCATTCATGGCCTGGTAAAGGACAGTTGTTTTACAGACCATAGTGAATTACCTGCATCAGTGACCTGACATGTTCTCCATCTCCGTCCCACATGGCGAACGGATCGGGTCCGATGTGGTTCAGAACCAGGAAGTCCAGCCCACCTGGAGAATGCACACACACACACACGCATGCGCGCGCACACACACACACGCACGCACGCACGCACGCACGCACACACACACACACACACACACACACACATACACACACACACACGCACACGCACACGCACACACAACCACCAAAGGATTGAGACCAACAGATTCATTTAAACTTAATGCACTGCTTTACAATGTTTGACTATTTTTTACACTTTCAGAGTTACAGACCCATAAGGGTCCACTTGGTTCCAAACTATCATATAGCTGGGGACCCCCTGGAATTCCCTCAAGGACTGCTGCGGTCCCCGGACCACTGCAGGCACAGGCCTAAAAACATCAACAATGCTTCAACACAGAGAGGATCTGCCTGGCATATAAAGGGTTAAAGGACCACTTCACCACTTGTCAGCGTATCTTCATATGATTGGTTCTCACTAATGTACCTGATAAAATACAACTATTATTTTTCTACTCTGTGTCTCATAGAAGGGCTGTGGGACGGTCAGAAACCAGTCTGTGTTCTCATGTGACTGAGAGTGTAACACATGGAACCAAATGGACTCTAACAGGCGTGTAACCAAATGGACCCTATAGCATACCCAGGTGTTCCAGTGCCAGACGCAGCACCCTCTCAGGGTCAGAGGTCACAGACATGTCTCCTGTCACGTGAATGACCTTCTGAGCTCCCAACGCCTGGCACTGCTCTGCAACCTGCAGGACAGCAGAGAAACTGCACCTCAATAACAATTCACACCCAATATTTACAATTTAGGCTCTTAAATCTTAGTCAGTTCCAGTATTAGATCACTTCCTGAAATGATATCTAGTATCTATGGCAACCATAGGAGCCACAGTGGCCCTTTAAAAATCACAGTCCTCCACCACCTCCACATTTGACTCCACCAGTCCTCCCTTTTCCTTAACCAGAGACAGCTCAGCAAAGCTCTTCTTGATTGGCTAAGAAATAGTCCCGCCAGGAGTATTTGTTAGCCAATGACAAAGCTTATAGGGATTTCATGGGAGGGCACCTGCAGCCCCTAGGCGTCAAGACAAGATTTGTTGGAGATGATCTAGTTAAAGGAAGACTTCATGAAAAACATAAAAACAATTTTAAAAAAGAAATTATTATTTTGACCATTTCGACCAGTCCAGGCACGTAATCAGTTGCTGTCATTTTTAGTAAGGAAACGTGGTGAAAAACTGTGAAGCAAATCGTTTCCAAGTCGGGGTAGGCCTACTAGTCACAACCAATAGAAGGCAAAACACGCAAAATCATGCTCTATGTAGCATGTGTCTAAGAGAGTTTTCCATGATGCTGAATGCTGCTCAGAAAACACCTCCTTGGGCTAAAAACAGACGTTTTCACTTTTCAGCCCAACTAATGCTTGGATTCAGCATCATGAAAACCCCCTAGTTAGACATATCACATGCTACATAAAGCATGATGACATTTTGCATGTTTTGCCTTCTAGGTTGTGACTAGTACCTTGACTTTGACCTGTTTTTTCATGAGGACAGACAGACAGACAGACCTGTTGCAGTGCTTTCTCCCTGCGTGCAGTGATCACTATCTGGGCACCCATCCTGGCATAGTGGTAGGCCAGCTGTTCACCAATACCAGTGCTGGCACCTGTTACCAACACCCTGGACCCGCGAACGCTGTCTATATGACGCACACACACACACACACACACACACACACACACACACACACACACACACACACACACACACACACACACACACATACGCACACACACACACACACACACACACACACACACACACACACACGCACACACGCACACGCACACACACACACACACACACACACACACGCACACGCACACGCACACGCACGCACGCACATTACGCACGCACGCACATTATTTTCAGTCTTGTTTCCATTCGGGTCCCAAGCAAAAGCATTTCATATTTAACAATTTACATCATGAACAAAAGGAAAAAGAGTGAGAATATGCAAAACCTAATAGACAATACATAATGTTACTGTCAAGCCGTTAGTAACAAATGGATTTTTAGCCCTTTCTTAAAAGAAGCTAGTGATTGATTGATTTTGAGGGAGGGGGGAGAGCATTCCATACCTGAGTGGTATAGTGGAATGTAGATTTCCCCATATTTGTTCTAAACTTGGGTGGTACCAGATTATTATTTGTGTGTTGTGACTGTGGAAGTTGTTCACCTTTGTGAAGTAGTCAGTTAGGTACAGTAGATGGGTACTGAAGGTATGTGGGGCAGATCTGCATTTATTATTTTAAATGTCAGCCCCATTGTCAGTTGCTTGACTCTATTTTCTACACAGAGCCATCCTATGCTATTGAAATGAGTTTCCTCAAGGTGCGACATAGGCCCTAGACCTAGAATAAGCCTGATCAGCTTGTTTTGAGAGGTCTGAAGTTTAGCCTTTAGAGACAGTGAAATACTGGAGAACCAAGAGGTAGAAGCATAGTCAAACAGGGGTTGGATAAGTATTGTTTAATAGGCATGCTGTTCATACGGCATGATACGCCAATGTGTTTTCACCTACGTTGTAGATCAATGTTTTTTTTTTTTTTTTGCATAAAATAGTCCCTTTACTCCTTTCCAAACAGAAAACATCACATCAAGCCACTACTGTATCTAGCCGGCAGATGGATTGCCATGGAGGGATACAGTGCCACTACATAGCGTTACAATGGGGTTAGATAGTGATACGGCCCATATCACTACTGGCCCGACACCCCTAGTGTCTATAGTGCTAATCTAAATGTAAAAGTCTAATGTTCTGACCTGGGTGGAAGGTGTCCCGCCAACAGTAGGCCCACATAACCACTGCAGGGACCAGCAGTATCTTAGAACCACCTGGAACCTTCATGACCACTGCCAGGGACCACCTCTCTGCTCTGTAATGTTTTACAATAATAATTCAAATCTACAAACAAATCCAGAGGAGCAACCGTGCAATATGTAGGCTACGGTGAGCTGAGCTGTCAAAGAGAATTGTAAATACTCAAGTAAAGTATATAGTCTATGGATATCTGAAAATAGCAGATAAGTAAATCTACTTAAACTGACCCCCGTGCTGCCAAAAAAGGTCTGGATTCTTGTCCAAAGCTGAGCTGTATGGATGGTCGATCATCAATCGATTATGAATTCGCAGGTCCGAAACAGAGACGTTTTTTATTCTAAAATCACAATGTGTTGTATAATTTGCACACTCACACTGACTTACAGTATCTGTCAGGCTGAATGGAGTGTATTCCTGCCCTGCCCTAACTCTGTCGGCAGAGTCTAGGACTCTGTGTGGGCGGAGCCAGTCTGTAATAATTAGTCACCTGACCTACAGGTGTACCCCTGCTCTCTGATAGCGCTGGTGCGCTTTCACGGAGCCATAAAATACGACATGAGTGATAATGGAGCTATGATCTATATAATTTATATAATGTCTTAGAACTTGCAGTAGTATTTAGTCTAGTCTCAAAATCTTGGCCTAATAATAAGGGTAATAATAATAATAATAATAATAATAATAATACCAATGTGGATATGATCTCATTCTGTATTGTAAAATAATAGTGTTGTCCAAGCTCTATTTTGTTTTGCATTTTCCCCTCTGCGTTGCTTCTACTTTGATGCTGCAGCTGTTTCACTGGACTTAGATTATATTTTTAAACAAATCTGTTGTACACACTAAAGTTGCCTCTATTGCCTTTAGATTAAATAGCTTGTACTGTTCAACTTTTTATGACAGCCCGCCTGTCCATCCGAAGTGGGAAAATGAGCTTTCTAACCTTTACAAGAAGTACCATAATCATCATCCCAGTGCAGCTTCTACATTATATCTCTTTATAAAAACAAAGGTCTTCTCACAAACTCCCAAATGCACTTTAATGACATAACAGTGAGGACATTTACTATTGCTATAGTGGGTTCTTATCTAAATGGCCTTGTATAGATAACAGAGAGACGAATATTATGATCCCAAAGGTCATTATGATGTGCCATCAGTGACACCAGAGAACAGAAACAGTTCTTCTTCTTCTTTTTATTATTATTATTATTACCCTTATCATTAATTACATAATTATTGTTGTTCACATGTTTGTTTCATCCATTTAACAACATTTTTTTCTACTCAATCTATGTCTCACAGGAGGACTGTGGACATTTCAGTAACCCATCTTGCAGTTCAAGTTCACACTTTGCAAGTGTGCCCATAGCCTCATTGAAGGGCTGTTGAGAAGAAAGGACCTCAAGGGCCAACCAATCCAGTGGTGTATGTACAGTATATACCTGTAGGCCTATAGTTGAGTACTTTTGTTTTTTGTCGGAACTCCACTGGACACTGAAGTTGAATAAAAAGAAAGTTTGTTTGCTTAAAATGACTCTGCCATAATATATGAATATCCAGTATTTTTTGTATTTTTGAAAAGTTCAGTGCCTTCAGTGCACCCACCACTACCTTAAACTATAAGTTAGGGTGTGATAGTCACGATATGACCTTGGTCGCAGCAGAGTGGGTTGAGGGACAGAAAGAGCTCGGTGTGAGTCAGCAGAACATTCACTAGAGAATCCATCCATCCAGAAAGAGGAGAGACGACGATCAGAGGTGAGGCAGCTGATCAGGGACCAAGCAGGAGCGTCAAGTGAGTCGTACTGAAGAACTGAGGGAGGTGTCTGTCCTTCTACAGTGTGTCTGACACTGTGACTGTCCTTCACACAGTCCACATGTGTGAAGTTCTGTTGATGATATCAAAACACTGGACACTGGACTCAGTGCCGATTCTGGCCTCCAAGGGGCCCTAAGCAGGTTTTTTACTAGGGGCCCTGCTTTTTTTTGTTATTTTGGCCATTTTTTGCAGAGAAATAAATTATAGATAACTTAATTGTTATAAACCTCCTATGGACACAAACATAACTGTTTGTAATTGTATTATATAGCATCTGATATCCACTTATTTCTCTCTCTCTCACTCACACACACACACACACACACACACACACACACACACACACACACACACACACACACTCTCTCTCTCACTCTCTCTCTCTCTCTCTCTCTCTCTCTCTCTCTCTCTCTCTCTCTCTCTCTCTCTCTCCAATGTTTCCTTTTCAAATGAATGTATTTATTGCTATTTCAATCCTGACCAACAACAAAACTATGAAACTGTCTCTTATGTAGAGATGTAGAAGGTCTAGAATAGGGACAAATAAGAGTTGAAAATATTTGTTCACCGTCAAAGTATTGTAGGCTACAGTAACCAACACATTCTGTGTAGTAGCATAATAGTGCCACATAAACATCAGTCACAGAGACTCTGTGATGGGACTGGCTTCATGAAGTGAATGGAGTTGACATAACTGTCTATATCCATAATACTCTAAGCTTTGGGCATGCCGCATTATAGGAGATATTATCATTGACAAAATACAACAAGCTTGTATCTCTGCCACCAAAAAAAACATTTTGTACAACACAACAACACACTACCGACAGCCCAGCATTTAACAGCACAACCGAAAACTGCAGTCATTCATAGCGTTAGCCTGCCAGCCTACCTGACTGCTGCTGCTCCTTTTTTCATATCATGAAGTAATGATGTTGTTGACCAAACACGCTAAGCAAAAAGGGGGGGCGTTTCTGCGTGGTGTAAAAAACCGCGACAGCGGGCATGATTCAAGTAACGCTGTTTACGGAAGAAGATTTCCCTTCTACGTGCAGAACAAGCATGCACTAGAGTGGTTACGTTCGCCCGCTGTACGTTATTTACGTAATGCCCCGCGATTCAATAAACGCACATGCGCCCGCTCTACGTTGTTTGCGTAAATAACAGTTCTTTCAATTAGTTATTTACTCAGAGCTGGCGGGGGGCCCCTTTGGGGAATCGGGGGCCCAACGCAGGGTGCGTAGTCTGCGTATAGGAAGAATCGGCGCTGACTCACAGCTTAAAAAAAAAACCTAAAATTACATATTACACACATTACGCATGCACGTGCATGTGCTTGAGACACACTGAATCAATGGAAAGGAGAAAGTACAGCAAACCACCCAAACATAGTTTTGCAAAGAAGTCACTCTCTCCCAGAGAAATGGCTCTATAGTGAATTACAATCAAAAATCTGGGCGATAGATAGAGCAATCGAGGGGCTGCTAAATCGAGATGGCAATAAACATAATGAATTATGTGGAGATCAGTGTTGCAATAAATGTCACTCCCTTCCCAGAGACTTTAGACATTTTACTTTACTTTAGTGTTATTGTATTTGTGCAACATGGTCATTACTTTTGAATAATAAACGTATAATTGATATATTTCGATACATCAATTTACATCGATATACAGTATATCGTAAGATGGCCTATGTAATTGTGGGATCCACCACTACAGTGTACACTATACACATTGAAATGCAACACATACTGTGTTATATTTCTTCTGTTATTTTCCAGACGTGATTACTTTACGAAAGGTCTCACTTATTCAGAAACATTATTTGTTCCTGAGCTTTCACTCCCATGGAGTGAGGGACCTGCTCACTAACTGCTTACAAATACCTTGGCTTTTATCAATACTTACTTGTCCGTACTTGCGTTCTTGTTAGCCTCCACACTCAGGCTTTCATTTTCATTCGCGTTGCACGGAAACGGAAAGCCTGGACTAGTTTGTTAGCCACAAAAACTCGCAAACTTGGAGTACTGAGAAACGGCTCTGTGTCCATCCGCCACCAGTCAAAAAAGCAGGACGTTTCAAATGAGGAGACCTTTTCACATTATAATAGGCCAATGAAGTGCAGCTTGCTGCAGTGCACCGTGCGGCCGCTAGAGGGTGCTAGAGACCCACGGTATTGCTGCTGTCATTGAAAACACCCTCTAAAAACATATGACGTCATCTGACTGTCATTAACACTTGATGCTGGTGGCATGTGCAGGGGGCTAAAGGTGAATTTCCCCCGTTTATACCCAAATGGAGGCCTGAAAAACATCACTGGCATGGCGAATTAGACCACCTATTTCTAGTAAACACAGAATGGGGGAGACTAGTTTTTATTAGCCTATTTCCACACATTTCTAGGCCTATTAATGGGAAATGGGAACGTAAAATGTAGGAATCCCCTTTGGGAACGCCTTTTGGTGTTCTAAGCATTTTGTTAGGCTATACTTTAGCTATTGAAAAATATCAGATCCACAAGCTCATAGCATGCACCAAGTGGCGTGCTATGGACCATAGCACGCCACTTGGTAAATATCAGACCTACAAGCCCATAGCCTATGGGCTTGTAGGTCTGATATTTATAAAAAATAGTTCAAAGGTAGCGTAAATCTTGTAGGCTAATATTCTGTCAGTGAACGTTTTTTACTCAGGTGGGCCATATACAGTATATTTCTTCTTCCTTTTCCAGAAAACTGTTATTCCTGGGACTTTTATTTGTATTTTAGTCTTTATTGTTCAGTCAGGTCTTAGGCTATATGTTTTCAATGTTTTCAAAGGAGCAGCTTTTGCTTACGGTCAAACACAAAGTTAGTAGAAGAAACTGAAAGGGGGGATGATTTATTGCACTGAGAGCCCTTTAATGTTTGGTCGGTCATCATGGATGGATGGCATGCTATTAGAGGTTGCCTGAAGCGCGCGCTCGCTCACGCGTGCGTGCGTGTATATGGCGAGGGGGGTGCGTGCGCGCGCGCGCGTGAGACTGACACACCGGCGTGAATCAGTAGAAAGGAGAAAGTACAACAAACCACCCAAACGTAGTTTTGCAAAGAAGTCACGTAAGCCCCCCCCCCTCCCTCTCTCTCTCCGTCCATGAGATAATTGGGGAGAGAGAGAGAGAGGTGAAAAAAGGAAAAATCATCCTCTAACTAAAGCATCGCTATGCTCAATGTCATCATGGACAGGAATGAGGTCTCTCCACCTCCTCCTGCTCCGTCCTCTTCCTCCTCCTCTGCCATGAAGAAGAAGCAGACAGCGGGGCCGGGAGGAGGAGGAGGAGGAGCACCACCACCACGGACCTCCTCAGGAGGAGGAGGAGGTGGTCCGCCGCGCGGCACAGCAGCAGCAGCAGCAGCACCGTCCTCCTCCTCCGGTACCGTCGCGTCCTGTGTGGACGCCGCGGCGGAGACGTCGCTCACCGGACGCTCTTCCAACAACAACTCCAAATGCAGCGCGGCGGCGGCGTCAAACCTAATGTCATCGTCGTCGTCGGTCGTCATGAGACGCAACAGCGGCAGCGTCAAGAGGAGCGGCGGCGCCCTGGAGGAGTCGCCGTGCACCGGGACCACCGCGGCTCCTCCTCCTCCCGGCGGTGGCGGCTCTATAGGGTCCGCCGCTAACGGCGGCGGGTCCGACTCCAAGCAGAGCGTGAACCACCTGCAGCAGCAGCAGAACCACCTGGAGGACCTCCACTACGGACAGGGCGGCGGCGGCAGCGGGACTTCGCCGGGAGGTCACCAGGACGTCGCCTGGACGTCGTCGGGACGTCACCGGGACGGCCGCAACATGGAGGAGGAGAAGGAGACGAACGGCCCAGCCGGCACCATGACGGAGGGGCTACCGGAGGAGCAGCAGCGCGCGAGGCTGCGGCGAGGGGTAGGAGGAGGAGCAGGCTCCAGCGTCAGGATGAAGAACTTTACTCCTCCTCCTCCAGGAGGGGGAGCTACCGCCGTGTCTTCTACTCCTCCTGCTGCTCCTCCTCACGGCGGCGCGTCGAGGCGGAGCTCCACGGGTTGCTCCTCCCTGGTGCTCCTCCAGCAGCAGCAGCAGCACGCATCCGAGGAGCCTCCTGCACCTCCTCCTCAGAGAGCGTCCTGCAGGAGCACAGAGACCCAGACCTCCTCCTCCTTCTCCTCTCTGGAGGATCATAATAATGCTGTCGCCTGGAGCGGCAGCGGCAGCAGCAGCAACAGACAGGCGGCGGCGGCGACTGGCTCTGGATCTGTATCTCGCTCCGGTTCCTGCTCCGGCTCTCGCGCCGGGTCTCGCTCCGGGTCGTTGGTGGGCCGTGGCGTCGGCGGCGGCGGCGGGGGCGGGTCCTCCTCCTCGGTGGTCCTCGGCGGCGGTGGTGGGGTGGTGGAGGTGGTTGTGAACAGCGCAGCGGCGGCGGCGACCAGCAGCAGCGGTGATGTTGGCGGGGGAGGAGGGGGTTGTCATGCCGTCGTCGCTTCCTCCTCCGGCATGAAATGCAACAAGAACGGGGAGTGCAGGCGGGGCTCCGGCACCGGCAGCCTGCGCTCCATCATGTCCTCCAAGCAGGGAGGAGGAGGAGGGGGCCGGGCGCAGGGAGCCTGTAACTCGGCCCGGGCCAGCATCAGCATGGACCGCTCCATCCATGCTGATGCTGGTGGTCCTGCGTCAGGGGGCACCACGCTGGGGGGCTGCGGTCTGCCCGAGAAGAAAGACTCCAAGGTGTCCTTCTCCAGCGACGCGCCGCCGAGCCGCAAGGCGTCCTCGGGACTGCTGCCGGCCGGCGGTGGCGGGGGGTCCGCGGGGGTCCCGACGCAGCCCAGGAACTCTGTCACCTTCCTCCAGAGCAATAGCAGCGACGCTAAGTCCGAGCAGGGCCAAGCGGCGGCGGCGGGAGGAGGAGGGGTCTCCTCGTCCTCCGGGGAGGACATGGTGGACCCCGGGGGGTCCACCTTCATGCAGAGGCAGTTCAGCGCCATGCTCCAGCCTGGAGTCAACAAGTTCTCGCTCCGCATGTACGGCAGCCAAAAGGCGGTGGAGAGAGAGCAGGAGAGAGTTAAATCAGCAGGGAACTGGATCATTCACCCCTACAGCGACTTCAGGTAGGGACTGTCTGGATCAGTGTTTTTCAACCATTTTTGTATACCAGGGACCACCATTTATTCAGCATTTGAGCCACGGACCACCACAGACCAAAACTAAAGATTTCTTTTGGTTTTGTCCACAGCTCCAAGCTGGAAACTGCAAGCGAAACAGTTTAGACTGCAAGCGAAACAGTTTAGACTTCTTAATTAAGTGGTGCTAATTCAGATGATGAATATTTTAACTCTTGTGAGTGTAAACATGAAACCACATGAAACCATTTTTACTAACCAACCGTCCATCATTTAGCCTGGGGACCACCTGGAACCCTCTCAAGAACCACTGGTGGTCCCCGGACCACTGGTTGAAAACCACTGGTCTGGATTACTGGGATGGATTGAAGTTAATTATTAACAGTAATACTATGAATTAACCCCCCAGAGAATTCAGCTACTGAGAACTGGTGGATGACTGGAATGAATTAACCAATGAATGAATGAATGTCATTTTATTTTCATAAATGGATGCATTACAGTACAAGTCACAACAAGTACAGCAAAACTGAAAACACTGAAATGAAAAGTCCAAATGGACTAGATCTGTAAGGGTCCACTTGGTTTCATGTGTTACATTTTCAGAGTTACAGACCTGTAAGGGTCCATTTGGTTCCGTGGGTTACAATCAGATTATATTACACTGATAATAAGATGAAAGCTTTAGTCGCCTAGTTAAACTACTAAACAAGCTGTAGTCAAACTACAAAACAGCCTGTAGTCAAACTACTAAACAACCTGTTGTACTCTCGTCGTTTTTAAACTACTAAACCTTGAGGCAGGCCATATATGGCGCATGTCTTGAGTGCACAGGGGTTGAGGTCAGATCAACAACATAATATGTTGATTACATATTATGTAATGTCAGAACAGCTCCATATTTGGAGAGTGACAGAACGTGTGGCAGCAGGGGACACTGTCTTGGGGGTACTGTACAGCAGGGGTTTTCAACAGGTGGTCCGGGGACCTGGAGTTGGTTCCAGGTGGTCCCCAGCTAAGTTGGTTAACCAGATGTAACTCTTGAGAGGGTAAAAATGAAACCAAATGGACCCTTGTGGGTCCATTTGGTCTAAACAACTAGAAGATTAATGGCATTTTCATGCCCTGACATGAAAAAGGTTGAAAACCACTGCTGTACAGGGTTTGATGGGAGCTTCAGTCAGGTGTCAGTCAAGAGGCCCATCTAGAGTTTAAATGACAGGTGTCACTCAAAAGGCCCATCCAGAGTCTAAATGACAGGTGTCAGTCAAAAGGCCCATCCAGAGTCTAAATGACAGGTGTCAGTCAAAAGGCCCGCCCAGAGTTTAAATGGCAGGTGTCAGTCAAAAGGGAGACATCAAAGTGGAAGGATGGATTAAAAATCTGGAAGGTCAAAACAGGTCAGAGGTCCATATATGCAGAACTAGGTGATGATCCAGTCCTTTCCATCTATGACTATCCATCTATGGTTTGGTGAGCTTAGTGTTGTCATGTGTCACGAGGCATGGTGGACTGGCGGCCTTATATGGTGTTGTGAGTGACAGGTTTTGCAGGTCTTCATAATCCGTGACCCACAGTCGCAACAAGTTTAGTGTAAATAAGAGACAGTGGTTGGATTCAATGTCTGACTCCTCACACACGTTCAGAATCATTAGAACAAAAAATATAATTTCTGTTCAGTGTGTGTGTGCGCGTGTGTATGCGCAGGCGTGCGGTGCTCTCCCTCAGTAATGGAATGTCACCTTGAGGTGTGTGCATGCATGCGTGTTGGTGTGCCGCCTATATGTTTATTATTCTCTATTGGGTTTATACAGACATTAGGCTGTATGTCATTCACGCGATGCACCAACCGAGGACATTTCTCAGCCCCAACCACAGCTGATACATCATTGTTAAAGTATAAGAGAAACTTTTGCTGCATAATTAGGCTGCAATGTTTTATATTTCATAACTATATGCATCTGACATTCGAGTCATTCGGAATTTGAGCTTCACCTTTTGGCCAATTCTGGCAGCACTACAGCCTTGTCATTAGCAGTAGCATTGTTACGACGGAGTGCGGCGACTCGTGGGTCGTTGCATAAGGCTCAGCAGCCTAGTGACTCAGCCATGCACCTGTCACACAGGCGCGTACACACACACACACACACACACACACACACACACACACACACACACACACACACACACACACACACACACACACACACACACACACACACACACACAGCGTGATGTACTTGGTACTAGTACTGCAGTCTGTCTGTCCCACCCAGTCTTGCGTACAGCCAGACAGACATACCCCCCCCCCCCCCCAATGCTGTGAGGAAGCCAAACGCCAAACACATAAGTTTGATTCTATTCATCTGTACACAAGATCTAATACTTGCCCGTGATCAGACCTTCTGTTGCTCCAGAACGTATGACGGAAGCATTTATATTGTTTCTGGTTATCAGAGCTTTTCTGTTGCTCCAGACAGATGAGCTTTTTGAGGCAACAGTCTGGCATTGCTATATAGTCTACAAATGAAACAACAAGAATTGTGTTCTCAGTTCTCGTGGAGGAAGATTTTTGAGCAGGAATGACGTTCTCTCTACCTCTCCCCCTCTCTCAGTGTTTACACACTCCTGTCTCCAGTAAGGAGGTCTCCAGTGAATATCACTTTTCCACTTGTGACTCCCTCTCTACCTCTCACTCTATTTCTGTCTGCTTCCTTCCCCTGTGCTCCCTTCCTGTTCCTATATACGCACACGCTTTTTGTCGACTAAACTATGATGAAAAATGTAAAATAAAAAAAAAAAGAATAAAACAACTAAGAACACAAACAAAACTATGGCAACATATATTGACACTTGCGGAAAAGAGATCAAGTAGGACTAGCAGTCAGGGAGGGACTAGCGGAGAACAAATCCTGAATATCTCAAACAGTAGGCTAAATTACACTCAACAAAAATATAAACGCAACACTTTTGTTTTTACTCCTATTTTTCAGGGGATGGACTTAAATACCTAAAATCCATTCCAGATATACAATATAACCATTTTTCTCAAACACTGTTCACAAATCTGCCTAAATGTGTGATATTGAGCACTTCTGCTTTGTTAAGATAATCCATCCCACCTCACAGGTGTGCCACATCAAGATGCAGATTGATATCATGGGTAGTGCACAGGTGTAGCTTAGACTGCCCACAATAAAAAGACACCCTGAAAACCCTGGGAAAAAAAGTGTTTGCCTTATTGGCGGTATGGGACTCCGAAACAGTCAGTATCTGGTGTGACCACCATTTGCCTCATGCAGTGCAACACATCTTCTTCGCATAGAGAGTTTATCAGATTGTCAATTGTGGCCTGTGGAATGTTGGTCCACTCCTCTTCAATGACTTTGTCAAGTTGCTGGATATTAGTGGGAACTGGTACACACTGTCAAAATGGTAATAACACAGTATTACCACATTATTACCATTTCGACAGCGCATACCAGTTCCCACTAATATCCAGCAACTTCACATAGCCATTGAAGAGGAGTGGACCAACATTCCACAGGCCACAATTGACAATCTGATAAACTCTGTGCGAAGAAGATGTGTTGCACTGCATGAGGCAAATGGTGGTCATACCAGGTACACCTGTGCACTAACCATGATGTCAATCTGCATCTTGATGTGCACACCTGTTAGGTGGGATGGATTATCTAAACAAATAAGAAGTGCGCAATATCACACATTTAGGCAGATTTGTGAACAGTGTTTGAGAGAAATGGTTATATTGTATATCTGGAATGAATTTTAGGTCTTTAAGTCCTCCCCTGAAAAATAGGAGCAAAAACAAAAGTGTTGCGTTTATATTTTAGATTACTGTTATACCTGTAATAAAATGATCAAGGAATATAGTGAAAGAATGAATGGACGAACAAATGAATGCCTCTGTAATTGACCTCCCTACTTCACCATGTTGTGTTTAACATGTACTAGGTTCTGCTGGGACCTGACCATGCTGCTTTTCATGCTGTTTTAACCTTATGGCTTCAGGTCTTCATGGTGTGTCTCTGCATGGTTTCAGGTTCTAATGTGCTTCATGGTGAGTTTCTACTTGGTTTCAGGTCTTCATGGTGTCTCTTCATGCTTTTAGGTTTTCATGGTGTGTTTCTTCATGGCTTCAGGGTCTACTGGTCGTCATGATGTGTTTCGACATGGTTTCAGGTCTTCATGGTGTGTTTCTTCATGCTTTCAGGTTCTATTGGTCTTCATGGTCTGTTTCTACATAGTTTCAGGTCTTTCATGGTGTGTTTCCTCGTGGCTTCAGGTTCTACTGGTCGTGATGGTGCGTTTCTACATGGTTTCAGGTCTTCATGGTGTCTCTTCATGGTTTCAGGTTCTACTGGGACTTCACCATGCTGCTCTTCATGCTGTGCAACCTGATCATCATCCCCGTGGGCATCACCTTCTTCAAGGACGAGACCACCACGCCCTGGATCATCTTCAACGTCATCTCGGACACCTTCTTCCTCATGGACCTGGTGCTCAACTTCCGGACGGGCATCATCATCGAGGACAACTCGGACATCATCCTGGACCCCGAGACCATCAAGAGGAAGTACCTGAGGACGTGGTTTATTGTGGACTTCGTCTCCTCCATCCCTGTGGACTACATCTTCCTTATTGTGGAGAAGGGCATCGACTCCGAGGTGTACAAGACGGCGCGTGCGCTGCGCATCGTCCGGTTCACCAAGATCCTCAGCCTGCTGCGGCTGCTGCGCCTGAGCAGATTGATACGATACATACACCAGTGGGAGGAGGTGAGTGTGCAATAAAACACTAGTATACTATATACAACCCTAGAATACTAGTACACTAGAATACTAGTACACTAGAACACTCACTACTACACTAGAACACTAAAACAGTAGTATACGAGAACACTTTTACACTAGAACACTTTTATATTAGTACACTATAACAGTAGTACACTAGGACACTAGTATAGGATGCTAGTATACATATAGTATACTAGTATAACTAGTAATCAACATTATATTATTATAATGATGGTTATTGTATTATGTTGTATATTGTGTTGTATAATATATTGTTATATATTATTAATGATACATATTACATTTGTATCATTAAAGGCAGTGTTTACAAAGTCACACCAAGTCCACCCCATAGCGGCGGTGACAAATAAGAGAGAGGATTGTGATGGTCGTGAACAGGTGCAGTGTATTACTCAGAGAAACATCATTACGTGCTGCTGCAGGTAGATATAAAAAATAGGAGGAAGGAACTCCTTGGCATGGAGGATTGTTGTGACGCAAGGTCACACACTGAGCTGCCTGGAGGGAGGCTGTGCCAGGCCGAACCGGGCTGCCTCTCAGATGACCAGAGAAAGGCTTCCATCTGCTCCATGCGACGAGGGGGGGGATCCTGGTCCCCCATGGAGAGGAGAGGAGGTGGAGAAGAGCTATTATGGGAGGAGTTGGGGTGAAAGGAAAGCTATTGGGAGAGGAGAAGAGAGGAGAGGAGAGCTATTATAGTAAAGGCTAGTTCATTGACACACTTCGGCTCAGAAGGACCATAGACCTTTTATTGCAAAGCTTTTGCATGTCAGTATAGCGGTGTGGCTCTGCTCATATGATATCAAATCTATGTACCGAGACATAGGTCTGATATCACATTTGATATCTCAGATTTCTGTGCACTGAGAGTCCGAGACACAGCTCTGATATCAACAACTCCCCTGGGCAGAGCCTAACATAAGACATTGATTACACCATAGTTACAATTCATTCCAAATACATATTGAACATATCACAGACCATAGAACACATAATGATCACAGATACCCATAACAGAACTAGACACCACAATATGCTATAATCCATGATCATCACATAATCATCCACTTAGAAGGAGGCCGGGGAGGTGGAGGAAATTTGAACACTGACATCTGAAGAGGCACATGGAGTCAGCTAGCAGGAAGACTGAGGACAGAGTAGTGATTGCTTAGAAAGAACACCTGATTGTACATGGGCGTGAGTGACTTGCTGACAGCCAATGAGAGTGAGGGGAGTTGACACAGAGAGACTGCTGATTTAAAGAAACGGAATGAATTACTGGCTGAGAATAAGGAGTATACCGGTAATAAAATAAACCTTCTGCCCTCCGTGTCTCCATGAACTATCGCTTGTGCTGGATTTATGAAAATCTGGGAACTAAATAGTTACCAAGACATTTCTTCACCAATGTGTTTCTAATAGCATGTATGTTCCCATGGTAAACCTAATAAAAAAAACAGGTCAACGTCGGGGTAGCCTACTAATCACAGCCTATAGAAGGCAAAACATGTAAAACGTCATCATGCTTTATGTAGCATGTGATATGCCTAACTAGGGGGTCTGCATGATGTATTAGTATTCCTCAGACATACCCGTCATCATAAGTGTACTCAGTCGGCACATTTGGGAAGTGCTATGTTTGTTTGTTTGTTTTGCAAAACTAATGCTTGGAATGGATTCAGCATCATGCCCTGCCCTAGTTAGACATATCACATGCTACATAAAGCATGATGATATTTTGCATGTTTTTGCCTTCTTTAGGTTGTGACTAGTACCCCAACTTTGACCTGTCGGGGTACTTTCCCACTGAAGTTGAATTTCAACATTTTAGTACATGTTATTAAACACCATTAGAAACTCATTGGTGAATACATTTCTTGGTAACTATTTAGTAGACATGTCACGGTGACCAGTGTTACTGGTGGGCGGATTCACCACCGTGCACATCTCTTGTATAGCACTGTTTTATTCTTATTTTTATTACCAGAGTAGTTTGTGTATCCTATACGTCCACTTCAGTTCATTTCCGTGTGGCACCCATGTGCTTATAAGCAGATTATCAATACTTTAGTCGAATAGTCAGATACCTATTTTTATTACTATTATTAAATGTTAATTGTAAATCCGACATTATTGTGAAGAGAAGTGGATGCAGTTTCAACCGGGCTAGCCACCTGCGGAGAACAACAAAATGTGCAGGACCGGATGTAACCTTTCCCAATCGGGGCAGGTGAAAATTGTTTGGATGCCATTATATCAGGTGGGGCAGTCAGGGCATTTAGAGGGGCATTGCCCTCCCATGCCCAGGCCTAGATCCGGCCCTGACAACGTGTTGGTTTAAGGTTTCACAGTTCACTTTCGCTTCACTTTCAGTGACAGATGAGCCTATACTTCAAGTCTTCACTCTCTTCTCCAATGTTTTAGTGCTTTATTTACTCACAATAACCTGTAGCAATGACACACTCTCAGTTCCTGTAATGATTTCCTGTATCTTGATCAACACTGATGAAGGCTGTTTGAGCTGAGCACGTGCTGGTTGGTCATGGTAAAGAAGATAAAATGGTGAAAAGAGTTCTGCTGGCTTGTTATTTATCTTCTAGTTGTAATTTTTTGACCGCCACGGTGCCTGACCTGTAAATTAATGCAAGCGATGTTCACTTTCTGTTGCCAGGGAAAGGATCATTGCCAGGGAAGTCTATTGACACCTAGTGGTACTAAAGCAGTAGGACTCACTGTTACTGGTAAAACTGGTGTCAACAAGGTCGGTGTAGGTGGTGGGGAAATTCTGACACTGTGACATGCTTACGATTTTAGTTCCAGATTGGTCAAATATGTGCTAAAATTGCCTAAATATTAGGATAGGAGAGGAGAGCACTTTAAGTCGTCTCACTACACTTTTCCCAGTTATGGCTGGCTGGCTGACCGGCTGTCTGTCTGGCTGGCTGGCTGGCTGGCTGGGCAGTGTTGGCATTTCGCAGTGACGGTGGTGGTGGTACTCTGGGGCATGCGGGCTGGGCAGGCGGGCGGCTGCCTGGCTCACTTGACCTTTTGGATAATTGGATTTTCTTGCAAGACGTGATGCGCTAAAACACACAGAACGGTGCACGATGGGAGAAGAAGGGATACTTGTCATGCACACGGACGATCGTTGGGGCAGAGACGAGAGAGAGAGATGGGTCTGTCTGGAGAGCTGAAGAGATCCACCCCTGGGTGGATGCTTCACCACAATCTCTCCCTTCATTTAATCCACCTTTGGAGTGTACCTGTATGTGTGGGATAACTAGACCCGTCTCCTGTGTCCAGAGTCTGGACACAGGAGTCTGGTGTAGTTATCCTGGAGTTCAGACCTCTAGTCTGGACTCCAGACTAGAGGTCTTCACGGGTCCAAAGAAAATTGTTGCGAAATTCAGAATTAATCTGTGACATATTACCGATTAGCGATAGTTCAACCCAAAACCCGAGTGTTTCCCATGACTGTTTTGTTGGATTCCGACTGATTCTGAGTTTTCTTTCAAATGGCGGCGCCAAGCCCGGCGGAAATGCAACAACATTATGAGAGACCCGACCCAGCCAGGCAAACATAAATGTAGACTTTATGAAATTAATATTGCTGACGTTTTGACCAGCTGCCATTTCATTATCAATGTGCAAGAGAGAGAAAGGGAGAGAGACCCAGACAGAAAGAGAGGGTGGTTCTCAGAGATGCTGATCCTCAGCATGTGTGGATTGAAATGAACACACAATCAACCAGAGTTTTAGCAGATGCACGTCTTGGCTGAATGGAATATTAAGTCTGAAGGCGCCACTTTTTTATTCACATGGAGAGGAGTAGGTTACGCATTATGCATCACAAGCAGGGTTGATTTAACTTTTATATTAATTTTAAGATTTCACCTCGTTTAGGCCAACAGTACTGTTTTCGGGGTCCGTGATATAACATAGCCTAGAATTAGTCTTTCTTTCTTTCTTTCTTTCTTTCTTTCTTTCTTTCTTTCTTTCTTTCTTTCTTTCTTTCTTTCTTTCTTTCTTTCTTTCTTTCTTTCTTTCTTTCTTTCTTTCTTTCTTTCTTTCTCTCTCTCACTGTTAATCTGTAAATCTCTATTGATACCTTGTAAATCTGTTTTATTTTCACATGCAACAACAAGCTCAAAAGTTATAAGTAATGAGACATTACTTATTACTTATATTACGTGTTACACATTTAGGCAGAGCAACACCTTTACTTTAGTTTTGTAAAGTAAATATCTTTACTTTACAGTAAAATGTTATATTTAATTAGTTACTGCCCAACACTGCCAGTAAAATATAAATGCTTGCGTCATCATGGTCTGAGAAAAGTTGAGTAAGAGACAGTTTGGACCTAGGGCTCCATTTTCGTTACATGCTAAACCCCTTATCCCTAACTTCTTTGCATTTTTTACTATTTTGAAAAACATTTGGAACACTTCAACGTGCCAGTCTATTGAGACGTTGTCAGCTTGTAGACTGGTCATTTTTTTTATAGTTTTAAAAAGGCAAAAAAGATAAGGGATAAGGGGTTTAGCGGTAATGAAAATCTAGGCCCAAATGTATCATTATTATTATTATTACTATTATTATTATTATTATTATTGGCAAACAAATCTCTCATCCAACAGAATACAGATTACAGTGTAAATGAACAGATAACTATGAACTGCAAATCAAAGAACGTGCATAACTGCATGTATATCACAATTCATGGAAAGGCAGGAAGGCAGCACAGACTTGAAGTGATTAGCTGCTTTTTAATTGGACTCCCTAAGGGCATTTCAGACGGGGAGTGATTAACGCACGCATCATCGCGGAGATTCCAGCTGTGCCCCTCACCTGATGATGACAGGGCCATAATCGATCAGCGTGAATAAAAAGCTCACCCGAATTGGGGTCTAAAATCTGACGTGGGGGTGCATTCATTCAAAATTTAAAAATGCTATATTGGCATGATAAATATATTGTTACACTGTATAGTATACTAATATACATTACTTGTCCACTGACTGTCCTTCAGTTGATGACATAACTTCACAAGTATTTTGCTGCCAAGAATGTGCATGGGCTGGGCTGTTCTCCCAGAACATATTGAAGTGATGAGTCGTTCTTGGTGGGGTTGCTTGACACTCAGTCCGAATTAGCATTTCGTTTCACTTTATCATTCAGTCTGAAAGCCCTCTCGACGACTGCAGTTTATGGGTTGGCATTGGTGATTGGTGCGGCAGAGGTGATTGGTACATTTACATTGATGAACATTTCAAAGTAAAATAAATCAATTTCTATGTATCAAGTTCACTTGATGCAAGAGTACACACAATGATTATTCTTTAGGGTGGTTGTGTTCGATCTGCTATCCTATCACAGCAGCTGACAAATCTCACTGCCATGTTTGCACATTGTTGTACTTCACCCAACAGGTCGTCATCAGCCATGTTATAAAACTCTCCTTGGGTAATATCTGACAAGTACCGCATGTGTCTCGGATGTCTTGTACAGTGGGCAGACCGTATGATTCTATGATGTCTTGGTACAGTGGATAGTACTTTTCTCTGATGCCTTTGTACAGTGGACATCTGTGTCTCTGAAATCTTGGTACAGTGGACAGTGTGTGTCTCTGATGTCTTGATACAGTGGACAGACAGTATGTGTCTCTGATGTCTTGATACAGTGGACAGACAGTATGTGTCTCTGATGTCTTGGTACTGTGGACAGTATGTGTCTCTGATGTCTTGGTACAGTGGACAGACAGTATGTGTCCCTGATGTCTTGGTACAGTGGACAGACAGTATGTGTCTTTGATGCCTTGGTACAGTGGACAGACACTATGTGTCCCTGATGTCTTGGTACAGTGGACAGACAGTATGTGTCTTTGATGCCTTGGTACAGTGGACAGACACTATGTGTCCCTGATGCCTTGGTACAGTGGACAGACAGTATGTGTCCCTGATGTCTTTGTACAGTGGGCAGTATGTGTCTCTGATGTCTTGGTACAGTGGACAGACACGGTGTCTCTGATGTCTTGGTACAGTGGATAGTATGTGGCTCTGATGTCTTGGTACAGTGGACAGACACTTTTTATGCAGGTGTAAATTGAGAGGCCGCTTCCCCCGACCCCTTCTGCGTCCTTTTGGACGCAGAAAGGGTCTATATAGGGTCTGTGTACAGTAATATTAATCCACCACAGAAAAAAAGCGTGGAAAAGAAATGCGATAAACATAAAAGTTGTGACAAGACAACTCTGTTCACTTCATGGGGTCAGTCCAATGGCGGCTCCCCTACATAGACTTCAATGAGAATGGGGACAGGAAATGGGGACAAGCATGCAGAGTGAGTCAGCTCAGTTTCGGACTGAGCACTCACTCAATGGCGAAACCATTGAGCGAGTGGCGAAACTCTACTGTATGGCCCTACTTCCGACGAGGAGTAAACACAGCTGCCCTTGGAGCACACGCACGCACACACAGACAAGAGAGGACCCATAGAGCTGTAGCAGAATGAATATTACCTTTTAACTTTTACCTTGTGTGTCGAGTGGACCAGAGCTACTTATTTCACCTACATTCCAGCCTAATCATAATGCATTTTGGGGACTTTGGGCAGCAGATCTACAACAGACAAATCTGAACATGTCATGCTGCAATGCATATGTGCTTGTATATCAAAAATCTGTCCCAGATTATTTTTCTTTTTTAAATGTTCAAATCCTGTGCCAAACAAACAAAGCTTTCCCCATAACTGCTGCTTCTACTGTAGAGCCTACAGGTTAGTTAGTTAGTTATTACCACTTTGTGTTTTATGTATTTAAAATTAAAACAATACAAAGATGTATTAAGTTAAAACTGGGATAGTTTGTAATTATTATAATTTATTTTTTCTTACACAGTAGGCCTATATTATATTCTGCTCCTACATGTACCTGTGCTGCCAGAGCCTGTGCCACTGCCTACCTCCATAACCTGTGCTACTTCATTTGTATTTATTTATTTCAGATAATCCTACATGTCTACACGAATACAAACACATTATAACCATATACAATTAAAAGGGAGTTAAATGCTGCAATTAGTAAAAATGATAAAATATGACTCCTAGCATCATTTAAGTGGGACTCATCAAATGTCCTTCCTGCATCCGGGGACTCATCAGATTGAAAAGCTATTTACATCACTGGTCTTGGTACAGTGTACAGACAGTATGTGTCTCTGATGTCTTGGTACAGAAGCCAGTATGTGTTGTGGCTCACAACTAGAAAGTCCTGGATTCGATTCCCTCTAGGGGCCTCATGCATTGAAGGAAGCCTGAGGCCAGTTTGCTACCTCCCCAGGTTGGCGGAGGGTGTATAGAGCCCAGGATCACTTTAGGAATTGGCACTGGGTGAAAAAATGGGTTACAAAATTGTGGGATAAAAAAAGAGGCCAGTATGTGTCTGATGTCTTGGTACATAGGCCAGTATGTGTCTCTGATGTCTTGGTACATAGGCCAGTATGTGTCTCTGATGTCTTGGTACAGAGGACAGATGGTTGTGAAGTGTAGCTCAGTCTCTCGCTCTTTCTCTCTCTGCGCTCTGCTCTTGTGTATTGACATCTTTGTGTGTATGTGTGTGTGTGGTCTCCAGATCTTCCACATGACCTACGACCTGGCCAGCGCCGTGATGCGTATCTTCAACCTGATCGGTATGATGCTGCTGCTGTGCCACTGGGATGGATGTCTGCAGTTCCTGGTCCCCATGCTGCAGGACTTCCCCTCCGACTGCTGGGTGTCTCTCAACAAGATGGTGGTAAGTTCACACTGACCTCACCAAGATGGTGGCATATTCACACTGACCTCACCAAGAGGGTGGCACGTCCATACTGACCTCACCAAGATGGTGGTTCGTAGCATTATACTGACCTCAACAAGATGGCGGTACGTTCATGCTAACCTCACCAAGATGGTGGTACCTAGCATTATGCTGACCTCACCAAGATGGTGGAACATTGGGCTGGCCCTGTGGCTCAAACCAATAAGCCTTATGTTGCAAAACAGCCACGACACTTGTACATCATTGAAAAGAATTAAAGCAGACCTCGGCGCCAAACTTCATAACAACAGTCAGTTCTTACATTTGTCCAACTTCACGATTTCAGACCATGTGAGTAAATTAGTTGAAATGCTCAAATGAAAGTTTACTGTGATTTTGCCCCATGGGTTGGTTGCATTTTTGCCAATGATTCTGTCTTTAAAAACCTCTAATATTATTATGGCATGCTAGCATTGTTTCTTGGTCCTACATTTGGTCACACAGACAATTTAGACACAATACACTGCTGCTTGCTGGTGAAGGAGCTTGTAGATATAGTCCACTTTTTAGAATGTGAACCAGGCAATGTTGAGTACACCGAGGTTTCATGTTAGAGATGTTATGGCGAATGCTGGGCCAAGTCATTTTAGTTATAGTCAGGCTCGACGAAAACAACATTGTTTACGTAAGAAGAATGCCCAACAACATCCCTGCCTGTCATCTACAGTACATTCATTATTGACTATTGATTGGCAGTAGATTAGACTCCGGTGCTCAGTTTGACGGTGAAGCACTTTGTAAGACAAAGTACAGCACCTAGATCAATGTTTCACTCCTCCACTGACTTAATTGCAACTTTTTTTTTTTACGTTGTTTTGGTAGAATACTGTTGTTGAGCACCGCTGTTGCCCCTCCCATGCCTCCCATGTGTGTGCATGGGGTGCGTGATTGGTTGGACACCTTCCTTGCTGTTTTGCGCGGTGGTTCCGTACGGACGTCATTAATCAGTGTGTGTTTCACACTGTTCATTCACCAGCGTGCGGCGCTGGGTCAGCGCAGGGTGTCCCACCGTGAGGACACACAGGGCCCGACATGACACAGCAGATGTGTACTAAAAACAACAATTAATCCCACAGGGATATAATGTTCCGGTGAAAGAAGTGCTGCTCCTCCCCGTTGTGACATTCTCCCCCCGTGTAGGTTTGTTGTTTGGTTAGTTACTAATATTTAGTACGACAAGAACGGTCAGGATTGGCAGGGGCGTTTTTGCCAATCGGCAGACTAGGCAGTTGCCTCGGGTGCCATACTGTTCCTGTCACTAATTTGCCTCGGACCTCAGTGGCGTTTCTAAGCAATTTGGAGGCCCCAGGCAAGATTTTCCCTGGAGCCCCCCTTAAGGGTCCATTTTATAAGGGGGGATCCAGGGAAAATCTTCCCTGGGGCTCCAAATTGCTTAGAAACGCCACTGAGGTCCAGGGCGAATTAGTGACGTCTTTGGTTGTGGCCAGATCCAAGGCGATCCAAGACTAGCACACATTTGGCACCAGAAAATCACCCTGAAATCACAGCTGTTGAATGGTGTTGTTCAATAATACATCAGCGATTACATTGGCTTCATAGACTGAGGCTGTTTGGTGTCAGTGTGGATATTATGTCATCTATAGGGCTAGCGAATTAAATGAGGTCAGGAAGATGGTATAGGATGCCACAGGGCAAATATAATGGGTATAAACATAACAATAATCCGTACCTCTCTCGATTTTACAAACTGTGTTCATCTCACTCCATTGTCAAAGGCGTTTTCCAAGAACAACATGGTCAAAATTCAAACATTAAAGCTGTATATAGGAGGGGCCAAGCTACCCTCAAAAAGTGAGGAAAGAAAAGTCAGTTGTGATTGGCCAGAATGCGATCATGCACGACGATGAGAGCACACAGGTGTGATTTTGTTTCCACGGTATGGGACTGTTTATTCAGTGTGACATTTGTGGAGCAGCATCACACTGTGGCACGCTGTGGCTGCCGCTGCGGCATGAGGCCTGGTAAACAGTGGAATCAAACGGAACTAAAGCATGCTGGGAAACGGCAACGCATGTGACTTGAGAAGAGACAGATGCAGCATGTGACAGGAAGGATCCCTGTGTTGTCAGTCAGTCAGTCAGTCAGTCAGTCAGTCAAGTCAGTAAACCAGTCAGTCAGTCTGTTGAGTTTGGATTCAGGGTGAAAGAAATAACAATAGAGATCAAAAAGAAAGATTTATGACCCGCAGACACCCCCACAGACACACACCTGAACACACATACTCACTCACTGTCGGCATCATGTGGGCATGACATGAAAGATAAAACAGGCGAGCAGAGGTGTGTGTGTGTGTGTGTGTGTGTGTGTGTGTGTGTGTGTGCGTGTGTGTGTGTGTGTGCGTGTGCGTGTGCGTGTGCGTGTGCGTGTGCGTGTGTGCGTGTGCGTGTGCGTGTGCGTGTGTGTGCTTGCGTGTCTGTCTGCATGGTGCGGGTACACAGCTGGTTGTTTTGTCTGTGTGAGTGAGATAAATGTGTGTTTCTGACCTGACAGCTTGTACATTTCCAGTGCAATTCCAGCACAACTCAATACCAGACTGATAACTATGAATGGACAAACCACATGCAACATTTCATGCAGATCGATGCAGGTTTATGTCAAATTGTGAAAAGCTGTTATAGACCTGTGCAGTGACGTCACCTCCCCCGTTCCGGAAGAGTTTTCCCCATTCATAGACTTTTCGAAAATAATTTATATAAAGACGATTTCGCTGCGGACAAAGCTAACTTGGGTCGTGACAAATCATGATGACACACACAATATCATCATATACCGGTAATATCTAATTAGCAAGAAGTAAAAAATGGCAGGATACAACACGTTGTTTCGTTTTTCATCTTAGAAATCATTTGATCGTCCAAAAAAGATTGTGTGTCATCATGATTTGTCACAACCCGAGTTGGCTTTGTCCGCGTCTCTATATAAATAATAAATTATTTTCGAAAAGTCTATGAGAAAAATGAATGGTGTAGACTCTAGCCGATGGAGAGAAAACTCTAAAAAGCGTTAACCAACCTAGCTGTGGACCACCTGGAAGCCGTCTCTTGAGACCCACTGTTTGAAAACCAAAGGGCTAGACAGAACGACTCTGGATGACGGGCCTGCTGTAAATCACATCACTGCCACACAACCAGACGACATCAGACAATAGTCTCTCATGGGCTCCGTTTTAGATGACTAATTATCCTCCATCTTTTGATGAATCTCCATCCAGGCAGCACGTTTAATCAGGACGGAGATCTCTCTCTACACAGCTGAAATTGTTAACCGCAACCTGACAGGACAAGACCCCCTTGGACCCCCTGGGGACCCCTGAGGGAGAGAAGGGCCCATTACACCACAGTGTGGAATATTAAGTCCAGTGGTGGTGATGGTGACAGAACCCCCTAGCCTCTTTATAATGAAGGACACAGTCCAGGGCGTCCCCAGAGAGACCAAACCACCCACCCATGCCTGCGATTCAATTCAGTTTGATTCAAAGGTGCTTCATTGGCTTAAGAACCCAAACGTTTACATTGCCAGAGCAAGTGTCACAAATAAAATACAATAAAAAAAAAAGTTAAATATGGGGAAAGTGTATACAGTTAGAGGTACAGCATTGTGTAAACAAAGTATCTACAGTAAGAGGTACAGCATTGTGTGAACGTAAAGTACTGTATATGCAGTATATACTTTATGAAAGCCACAACGTACATGTATATACTGTACCTGTACAGTTGGAGGTGTATTATGCAGATAAGATACACTCAACTCACGATACGATGCGTACCACAATATGAGGTTCATGATGCGATTTTTCTTTTCCTCAAAGAAATCCAGTATTTTCTTTTTCTGTAATTGCCATTATATTGCCCCCAGATTGACAAAACTGTCCGATAGCCATCAGCCATGCAGTAACAAGCAAAACACACACACACACACACACACACACACACACACACACACACACACACACACACACACACACACACACACACACACACACACACACACACACACACACACACACACACACACACACTCTGCTGCTACTTTACTACTTTACTTACAGTATGTTCACATAAGCTGAAGTACAACAGACTTATGTACAAGGGACAAACACTGCTAGTGCAGTCATAATCAGTCAGTTACAAGTTGCATACTTAGGCAGATCAATACTGTTGGCATACTTGTCAATCATAGCAAACAATCATAGGTAAACCAAATTTGATGCACTATAATAGCAGACAGATAGGCAGGCAGATAGAGAGACAGACAGACAGGCAGACAGAAAGACACAACGAGCAATAGCCATAACTGCTTTATTATATGAACCACCGAGAAAGGTATCTGCTCTGCTGTCCCAACTTGCACGACTTTGCGTACGTAGTGTATGTGCGCACGCACAGAAACACACACGAAACACACCCAGCTGCGCTATAGATAAGTCTAGCCATGCTAGGCTAACAAAGTCACCACCACCCGAAACAGTGCATGAAACGCTAAAGCAGTGGCATGCCGTTCCACCAAACTTCTTCCTCTGTTTCTCTCTGTATAGTGTTTATGCTGTAGCCGCACATCTTTTTGATCAGTGCCCTGGCATTGATCAATAATGGTAATTTAAGTTGATTGCACCCTCTAGTGTTAGGATCACGATACATCTTTTTATTAAATCTATATGCGGTATTATCGTATCGTTACATGCCTATAAAGTATATAAAGTTGGAGGAACAGCACTGTGTATACATAAAGTATAGAGTTGGAGTCTCTTTGGGACAAATGTCAAAATTCGTCTCTGTGGGAAGTATGTGTCTGATGTGTCAGTACAGTGGACAGACAGTATGTGTGTCCGATGTCTCGGTGTGCACTGCAGTGCAGAGAATGCAACCCAGAGGCTGGGCCTGAATTGAAGAGCTTGCAGATCTGCTCATTTCAAGGTGCTTTAGCTATAATGAAGAGACGCGGCTGCACAATGTTGATTTCTACACAGAGGGCGAATTCTTTTCAACACAAAAATGCTGCGTTTGTTCAAGTTCAGTAGAGGTTCTCCTGAATGCTGCAGGATTAAAGGAAAGTGACGAATTTTCGGTTTTGTTTCAGTGTGTATAAAATGCTGCATTCATGGTCTGGAGAGGGCAGATTTAGTGATCTTAGTGTGGCGCAGCCTGCCATAGATTAAAGCAGTGGTTTTCAACCTTTTTGACACTATAGGGCCCACTATTTATTCAGCCACAGACCACCATTTGATGACATTTTATCCCACAGACCGCAAAACAAAAGATTTACTTTGTTTTTGTCGACAATACCGGGCTGAATTTCCGAGATAACAGTCAAACATGCAGATCAAAATGACCATTAATCTTCTACATTCTCTAGTTCAGATGGTGAATATTTTAACTCTTGAGAGTGTAAACATGAAACCAAATGGACCCGCAAGGGTCCATTTGGTTTCAATTTTACGCTCTCAAAGAATTACATCTGGTTAACCAACTTTCCAACATTTAGCCTGGTTACCACCTGGAATGCTCTCAGGGACCACTGGTGGTCCTCGGAGCACCTATTCAAAACCCATGCATTAAAGTCAATGAGCGAGGCTGTTAAAGTTCAACCAAGGTTCGTGTTTTATATTTTTGACATTCAGTGATTCTCTGTCGTCAGATCATGAATATTAATTATAATAGCAATAATACACTAATAATACTATTAAAACCACTAATCAAAAAGCCTAACTCAGAGCCAGAGCTGGCTGTGGTGCTCCTCAGGGTGCTGTGTGTGATGTTCTTTCTTTCTGTGCCAGGATCCTTGATGCCAAAACTCATATCTGTGAGAATTCATTCTAGTTAAGTGACCAAGCAGTCCACGAAGTGGACTTGGTCACTTATTTGTTATTGACTGCTTTTCTCCTTCTTCTTCTTCCGCCAAAAATAGCTGTTCTGGCTGAACCGTGCAGTCGGTTTTCGCGAAAATTGGTAATCTGGTAGAGGGTGATGCCAAACGGTGATGATGCGAAGCCTGTGACCACTGGTCAAATGGTGGCGCTATAGCACTCAACTGAAATTGCAAACTTTAAACACTTATAACTCATGAACTGCTTGACTCTCAGAAATGTAACTTATATTCACTTATGCGTCTGCTTATGCCGAACAACTTTTGTATTCTGACTTTTGACCTCTGACCTTTAGATGAACCGCCATCTTTAATTATATGTAAAACAGTTAAAATGTCTCTTCTTCTACAATCTTTGATCAAAATGCATAACAATGACCTACACATGAACTTTGGAGCCATACGAATATGAAAATAGGTGTGAATTTTGTTTTAAGTGAAAAAATATGTTTTTACGAGCCAATGAAAATTGCTCGTTTGTGAAAATGATTCTAATCCCCCCTTCTAAGCCCCTAATCTACACATGCAGCGTAATCTGCTTCTGATATTTTACAGTTTTGTAGAGGGGGATGCCAAATAGCAGCAAAACCAGTCTTACTCAAATTGCTCAAATGGGGGCTGTTACGTGTATTAGTATGGGGGAACAGACAGACAGTGCAGGCAGCATGTGTTCCTCCCCTCTATATTCTGCTCTCCTCTCCTTCTCTCCAGTCTGTCAATCATACTCACAGGTCCAGCCCACTCATCTCCAGTACCAGCCCACTCCTCCACCTCTCACCACCGGTTGGGCCACCACGCATCCGTCTCCACCAATCACCTCCATCATCAGACTATATAAGCCACCTGTTGTCTTCCACTCACTCTCTTTCCAGCCTGCCAGCAGACAGCAGCTCCAAACCATTCAGTGTCCTAAGCATACCAGTTTTGCCAGTTTGTCCAAATACAAGTCAAATAGTAGTCCTTAGAAGTTGTCCTAAACACAGCCATTTTGTAAAACCAGTCTTTGTTGTTAAAAACGAGGCTATTCGGTAAAGCCCTACTCTAGCCACAGTCTCACAGTAAAAGTACTGTTAAAGTACCGTACTGTACTGTTTATAATCAGAGTACTTTCTTTTGTTTGTAGTTCTAGTATTTAAGTTCAGCCTTCCCATTTTGAGTAAAGTTCTTCAGGGAAGGGACAGGGGAAGACAGGGTACCCTGTACATTTTGCAACACGTAGGTAACTCCCGTGTTATTTACACCAGGTTAGAGGTGAGTGCCACATGTTGTAATTTCCTTTTTTTTGAAGGTAGAGTAGGAAGTGTTTGTTTGAGTAATTCCCGGTAGGTTAGAGGGTTGGGGTTCTAGGTAGGTGTGTTTTTGATTGTAACTTTTTCTGGCACCACCAGTCCCTTCCCTTACCTTTTTGTATTTTCTGTTCAGTAACCTTACTACTTTAATTCAATAAATTGTAACCCTCAGTCCTTAACCCTTTGTCCGCCGATCATTTCATTTTCTGGGTATTATATGTAAATCCCGTCTGGGATATTACAGGGGCGCTATAACAATTCTTTGAAACTGAAACATTTTAACAACCATAACTCGGGCCTCGTTTAGCCAAAAATCATGTTCCTTGATTCATGTGGAACACATCTGTAACTTTGACCGGTAAGCTCCACCCCCAGAGTGTCTGCCATTTTAAGCAGTTTGAAAAATGCTCATGCCTGATTTTCTGCCTGGATTTTTGATCAATTTGCATGACACCTAGCTGCTACATGAGAACTTTGGCCCCATCCGGACAAAAGTTCCGAAGCAAATTTGTTTTCATCAAAAAATGACGTTTTTATAAGCCAATGAAAATTGCTGCTTTGTGAAGAGTCTTTTTCTGCTTGTTTCTCTCTGGCAACACTGGAGCAAGTATATTGTGCCAGATTGTGTGAGAGCAATAAGCATGTGGAACTTATGGAAGCATGTGAAATATGGTCTTCCAATTTCCAAGGTGAGTTTTCCATTTTTATATGGCTTATTGTGCATATAGTGCTGTTTGCATATTGTCAGACGGTTTGGTGGTCTTGCATGTATCTGTGATGTGATGATGTGTTACGAGCACGTCAATGTGCAACGTTTGAATACTTGGTACCACGATATAAAAGCGATATAAAAAGCTCCCATCATGCTCCCATCATGTGATGAATATATATATATATATATATATATATATATATATATATATATATATATATATATATATATATACTACACCTTCTCGAGAGGTCGCGGTAACAATATATATATATATATATATATATATCATATATATATATATATAGTGTGTGTTGCATGTAGCAGGGAGACCTGTCTCCAGACAATCAGAGCCATCTAGTAGAAGAGTTGCGACATTGAGGGGTCAGAAAACCGCCTGGTCACGTGGTTCTCGTACTCGCACGAGCCCATAGGCTTCAATGCATTCAGTAACTTCCGGCTGTCACTCTTCATGTCACTATCCAACAGAAGTCTATGTAGACGGACTGGCCCCATGAAGTGAACGGAGTTGGCGTAACTCTGTCTATTTCCAGGGCTCTGCAGACAATGATCTGTGGCCACTCCCCAAACACTCACCCACTTGCAGGTGGCCACTGAACAGCCCCTCCCCCACTATAAAGCCAGGGACTTAGTCATTCAGTCCTCCTTTTGCTGTCAACATGCACTGAGTGAGCAAGGTAGGCATTAGGTGGTTTTTATGCTAAACCATCACTCACATTATTGTATGTAGTAAATGGTCCTGTTGTTCCTCAGGTGCTCTCCTCCTAGTTCTGGGCGCTGAGGGACAAGCTCCTGTTGGGTTGTGTGCACTTAACTGGAGGTATGTTTATGCACAAGGAGCTTGTAGATCAGCCATTTCTAAATTCACATTTACTATTTGTATAATTTTACACTGTGGTTCAGTATTCTTCAGGTGCCCTCTGCATAGGCCTCAGTACTGCTCAAGAGCCTCTTTTGTTTTTCTTGCACTTAACCAGATGTTATGTTGTTTTAAGCAAGGAGCTTGTAGATCGGCCATTTTTAAATGTTCATGTTTGAATGTTTTATGATATATTGTGATTTATGTACTCATATGGGTTTTTGTTACACTTCCAGTGTAGACGGGTGTAGCCTACATGCAGGCTGGTTGACTTGTTGGTAGACCTGTTGCGTGTGGCCATGACCCCACACACACACACACACACACACTGTCAATCAGTGTCTGTGCTTAACTCCCTCTGTCTCTCCCTCACTCAGAGTGACACACCCAGCTGGCACCTGCAGCCGGTTCCCCAATCAGCCATGCTCCTCCTCCTGCATAAAAGCCAGCTCCTTCAGTCTGATGGCAGACACAGACCAGACAACAGCTCAGCAGCCCAGCTCTGTTCTTGTTAGCCTTTGTTTTCAGTTCTCTTTAGTTAGTTTATTTCTGTTTGGCCTGGAGATGGCCGGCAGCCTTGGTTTTCGTTATATGTTTTAGTTCTCGGTTTAGGATTCATTTGTTAAGTTAGGGGGAGGGGTGGGAACAGCTTCGACGTCCCTAGGGGTGGCCTGGGCCCCCCCTCCTTCTGTTTGCGGCATCTCCAGGTCTTCCTTTGTTCTCCTTGTTTGGTAAAGTAATCATGTAAATAATTCATTACAAGTAATCAGATTACTTAAGTATCCCTACCAGTTCAACCAGCAATGCTGCCCTTGTACAAATGTAATCTAATACTTTTGGGAGTGGTTGTTAATAAAAACCGTTAAACCTTGCCATTCTCTTGATGTCCTTCTTTTATGTTGGAGTTTCCATTTTAGCCACCTCACTGCTTTTACAATGGAACTCGCATGGCTCATCAATGAAATGTTTAAATTACTTCGAAAATAATTCATTTGACCATCATGCAGCCTGGCATTGGTCATTTTATGAATCACATTAATTGTTAACATTGATGTGTAGGCTCTTGTTTTGAAGCATTTTTATCATAGATAATCATTGATTAAGGGTAGTTGTTTGTTTAAAGGATACACTTCATAAAAACATACTGCTGTAAACCAGTATACTTTTATATTGTATGTAGAGTTTCACATCAGAATGTGGCAGATTGTCACATCCACATGTCCTATTGCTTCAGTTTTCTTTATAAACTGATTTGTCTTGTGTTTTGTTTATCCACTGCTGCATGCTGTTGCATGATCTAAAATCCAATTTTAATGCAACGCACCAGAGCCATTTAGAGACGGAGTTGCGCCAATGATGGGGTACAGTTACATTGGGTTAGTCACGTGATCAGTGGTCACAGTGAGCCTAATGGTGACAAATCATAGTCTAGTGTCTGAAACACATTGTTTGAAGTGAGTAAGATGAGATGTAAAATGACAGACGGTTTGAATTATTTTACAGTAACAATTAAAGTCTCTGCAATGTGTATGATTTGCTATTACTTAAAAAGACCTAACATAAAAGGATTCAAGCTGGGCTTTTACTTTGAGTCCAATGCATTTCTGCCTACTTCTCAATAGCACTGAGTTACACTCGCATATCATGAAAGTGACATTCACGGAAATGTCACTTTGTGATTGAGATGATAAAACTCAATGTAATGGTAATGGCACCAATGCAGTGGCCTTGTGGTTAGAGTGTCTGCCCTGAGACTGGGAGACCGGGGTTCGATTCCCGGCCAGGTCATACCCCGACATTCTAGATTTCCAGTAGTAACCTACCCAACGAAAGCTTTGCATTGTACAAGCCTTGATCATTTCATGTAACAGTGTAGTGGTTAAAACATTGTGCCAGATTATGTTAGATTAACTTCTTGAACAAAGTGGCCATTAAACAACTGTTGTTAACTAGTGTCCAATCACATTTATTTCACAATTTCTTCTAGTTGTACTTGAATTGTACTGTAATTGTCCAAGCTTTTATCAGTTTTGTTGTAGGAGGCCAGGTTGACATGTAGGCTACTGTAGGAATTTTACATTTCATTTATTCATTCACTATTGTATGGACCCGGGGCAAAAGCACCCCCCTCAGATAATTTCTCAAAAATATGTTCCTTCTTCTGCATATTGTTCTGACTCCTTATTGCTGCTTGCTTGGTCACGTTTTATTGCTGCTTGCAGCTATATTTAATATTGTGTTTGCTGCTTTGTGCACTTGATTAACGGCTATCACACCGTTGACATAGATACAGTAGCTGTCTAATAATTTTAAAATAGGTCAACAACACTTACATTACTTTATTTATTTTTTTGACTTTTAACACAAATACTGCTTCCCTTAAAGGGATATTTCACTTTCAAAAATCTTGTCATGTAAGGAATTTACCATGAAAGGGACTATGTTGCTAACTGATTTACCTGATTTAAGTTACTCCATTCAGTATTTAGATATTTGATGATCATTTTAGCTGCCCCGCCCCGTTCCTATAGAGATCCATTATAATTTAAAGGACCACTTTGCCACTTTTCAGCGTATCTTCATATAATAGGTCCTCACTAATGTAAAAATACCAGTATTTTTTTTGTACTCGGTCTGTGTCTCACAGGAGTGTTGTGGGCAGTTCAGAAACCCGGTCCTTCAATGACATTATCGTTGGGTAATCCAAACTGTGAGACACAGACTGAGTAGAAAAAATAGTGGTATTTTATCACGTGAGGACCTATTATATGAAGATATGTTGACAAGTGGTGAAGTGGTTCATCACATCCAATCTTTTTCCTAGTGACTGATATTGTCCTTCTATAATACGTGAGGGGGGCGTGGAATTTACACTTTGGGCTCCATTTTCGTTACATGCTAAACCCCTTATCCCAAATCCCTTATTTCTTTTTTTTTTACTATTTTGAAAAACTTATTGGAATATTTCAACATGTCAGTCTATTGACACGTTGTGAGCATGTAGACTGGCCATTTGAACTACTGAAAAATGTTTTTTTAAATAGTTTAAAAAGGCAAAGAAGTTAAGGGATAAGGGGTTTAGCGGTAATGAAAATGTAGCCCTTTGTTTTTTAAAATATTGCATTATTCGTTTGGCCGCAACCCGAATGGCCGCGTGCCCCAAAAATTGGAGGCTGCTACATTTTCCAAAACAATATTTTTCAAGGAATATTGAAATATCCCTTTAAATATTGCAGCGTCAGAACAGCCTCCTCCATTATGTCCAATGGACCTATCCCACACCAGCACCGCCAGACGCACAACGGTGCATACCGTCTTTAAAATCCAAATAGCCTCCTCTTTTACCAGGCAGCACCATCATATGAGCTTTATTATCGATATCTACAGAGTGCTGTTCTAGTTGCTTTCTACGATACAGCTTGTACATAAGCTATAGCTATTTTATAGGTCCCTTGTGCTAATGACACAGCCTCGTTCCTATGCTGTACAGGAGTGAATGGGTGGACAGTATTTCGACCTGACACTGTAGATTCTACAAAACATTTGCTCAGAAAGAACGTACTGAAAGATTTGTGCTGCATTCTCACATTCTCCCCCCAAAAATAGCAGGCGTTCATGACTCTGAGCCGTGAACTCCTGCTATTTTTCAATGAAAGTTAAAACACCACAAGTACAGTACACAATGGTTTAACTAAAATAAAAGGTGAACTATCCTTTTAAGCATGTTATTTGCACTGTTGTTTTGCTTGCAGAGAAATATTTGACCCCAGGGGCTGCCTCTGGGAATGATTCTGCCCGCGAACCAATTATGCAAATTAAGCCAATAAGGCAATTACGTAATACCGGTAGTCTTGACAGGACGACGGATCCACATTAATGTCATTATTATTTATTCACACATAATTACAATCTCTCTCTCTGGTGGACACTGAGTTCAATATTAAACCCTCATATACTAGACTGGTTATGAATGGATGACTGTGGCAAGGTTATAATACTGTAGTTTGGGATTCTTCACTTTGGTTTGGTTTTAGTTAAGTTTTTACATTGCATTT
Source organism: Benthosema pterotum (assembly GCA_039105355.1). Lineage (NCBI taxonomy): Eukaryota > Metazoa > Chordata > Actinopteri > Myctophiformes > Myctophidae > Benthosema > Benthosema pterotum. Next base: position 33,252,809 of record CM076976.1, read on the forward strand.
TCTAGTCCAGTTAGCTTTAGTTAGTTTATATTTAGTTTTTATTCTGGTGGGAAGGCTTAGTTTTTGTTAGTTTCAGTTTAGTTTTAGTCCCAGTTATTTCATTTTTTCCCTGCTTTGATTTATATTGCCAGGTATAGGACTGGAATCGTCCATGTTGTTCCTTAAGGGTATAGCTTCAAACAATGGCTTTTTGACACAACGTGACACCCATATTTGCATACTTTGTCCTGATTGGCCACCCCCCTGATTGGCCACCCCAAGTTCTCTGGAGTAGGAAGTGGGCATACAATTGAGCTATTCCAGACCCAATCTGACATCTGACAGGCATTTTGCCAACAGCTGATTTGGTCTGGCCCATTATCCAGGCTAGTAATACATCACTTACATACTGTAGAAATGGCCCTCTAGGACATTTTCTTTTCTTTTTTTTTTATTCAGAATTTGAGCCACAACCACCATTTGACGACATCTCAGCCCCCACAGACCTCAAAACTAAATATTTATTTTGCTTTTGTCCACAATTCCAGGCTGGATTTTTCAGAGAAACGAACCAGTCAAACATACAGATCCAAATGATCGCCAAATGCCTACATTCTCTAGTTGTGTAGACTCAGGCAAATTCATAACATGAACATTTTAACTTGACTTGAGAGTGTAAACAGTAAACACTTGAGAGTGTAAACACTCTCAAGAGTTAAACAAAAAAAAGAGTTACACTCAAAGAGCTATATCTGGTTAACCAACTTTATTTCATTCAGCCTGGGGACCACCTGGAATCCTCTCAAGGACCACTGGTGATCCCCGGACCACCTGTTGAAAAACCTGCTCTAGGATCATTCTCAGGCAAAAAAATGTTGTCTAGTATGAGTGTATTGGGATCCAATCGTATTCCCTCCGATCTGTTCGGCCCCTCTCACAAATCGATCGGGAACAGCCCGAGTCAACAACAACATTTTGGATATGTTTTACCCCTGGGGTGCCCAAAAGGTATATTGTGATCTACCAGTAGATCATACAGGCCGTGCAGGTAGATCACATGACAGTCCCCCCAGCACTTGGACCCTTATAGATCTGTAAATCTTGAGAGTGTTAAAGTGAAACCAAATGGACCCTTACGGGTCCATTTGATTTCATTTTACACTCTCAAGAGTTAAATTATATTTAAACATCTGAATTACGTAATTTTCAAGGGTCCACAGAATTAGAAAATGGAGAATAATTGTATTTTGACCAACGTTTTGCCAGTTCTCTTTCCCAATTTCCCAAAAACGTGAAAGTTCTTAGTTTTGGGTGCAAGAGACTAAACTCAAACCTCAAATACTGTTTTCAAATGTCAGTAATAGCATATTCAGGAAAACCTTCCAATTCTCCCCCTCTATTTTTTATTATAAGTGCATTACTCTTAAACACTATAACACTATAACACCATCACCACTATTTCAAAAGCTCAAACTTTCTTGGGGGCCTTGAAATGGCAGTCTTTTGATGTGTAGATCTTGTTGAGCCGGTCATTTTGAAAGTAGCTCTCAAGTCCAAAAAGTGTGGGCACCCCTGTTTTACCCGATGTGAGCAGCTGAACAATAGCAGCTCAGCGCACAGCAGCAGCACCACCACCGCCACCACCACGTGCAGAGCTGTCCTCCTACCCGTGACGAGACATCAGTGTGGGGGGACAGTATACAGTAGCTCTGCTCCACTGTTTCTATGATGACAGAATCATAGGAGCAGTGGATCTATGGACCAGAGCTAGCGGACAGAGGAATTGTGAGTCCGGGCTGACAGCAGGGGTGTAGTGGAGGGGGGACGCCCCACTTCTCTCATCTAAAATATTTTTGGGGCAAAAGTAGGCCTATGTTTTTTGTCTTGTCATTTACTTTTCTGGATACAATTAGGCATAATTTCATAACGTATCTGTGTGTGTTGCGCAGGCGCACGCAAAGTGTGCATGCACGTGTCTTATGGGGAATTTAACTAATTTTCAATGTTTTACTGTCATTAATAATACCTTAGAGATGTTGTGTGGGCATGGCAAAAAAGTTAATGAGTTTCCTTTTTTCTGAGAGTGTTTGTACACTCTCGGAAAAAAAAATGAAAATGGGTGGAATCCCCTTTAAGAGGCGCTCCCCCACTTCTAAAAGTCCCACAACAACACTGGCTGACAGTATCTCAATGCGTGTGGCTCCCCACACATGCTGCCCGGCCGGCCTTTGCAAGCCAAGCAGTATTGCCATATTATAAGCGACCTTCCATAAGGTTGCTTGTATAAATATTGGTGGTCATTAGTTGTTGGTTCAGTTTTTGTCTTTGTTTTTTTATTCAAAGGTTTTGAATTATTATTATTATTATTATTATTTGAATTAGATTATTAATATCTTTCATATCTGTAAATTATGATCATTAGAAATAAGCCACCTATTTCCCGAGACTCCCTCCCCAGAGTTCAGTTTGAATGAATGTAATTAATGTTATTTTAAAAAGAAACAGTTAAGAAATACAGATCAAATACAGATCTTCTAAATGGTGAATGGTGCATTTTTATATAGCGACTTTTTCCAGGGAAGAATCCATGCAAGGTTAGGGTACTGACCAGCATGCATAAATATTTTGTGCAAGGGACCCCCATTTACCTGGTGTGTGTGTGTGTGTGTGTGTGTGTGTGTGTGTGTGTGTGTGTGTGTGTGTGTGTGTGTGTGTGTGTGTGTGTGTGTGTGTGTGTGTGTGTGTGCGTGCGTGCGTGCGCGCGCGTGCGTGCGTGTGTGTGTGTGTAAAAAATGTATCAATAGTTTTCAAAAAGACGGCTTGTTTTTAGGCATGTGTGTAAAATGAAAATTGTTTGTATAGTTACAATTAAGTCTCATTGCTCATATTTTAATAGAATACATTATAATGTCTCTATTTGACGATATTCGGTATTCAATATTTTTTATAGACCCAACAATATTACTCGGTATTGATTTCCAATATCGCGATAAACGGTAATACCGGTATATTGCCCAAGACTACTTGAACTTAATTGTTAATTGTGCAGGGCAGGGTTCTTGAAGACTCACAGACTCACACATTGTAGCGGGACTTGAACCCACAACCTTTTTTCCTATGTTTGGCACTCTACTGACTGAGCCACCCAGACAGAATACTATTTCATTGTTGTTAACACTGAATCAGTTAATAAGACGGCACGAAGGAGTCTTGCAATAAGCAAATAGAATATGCACAATGAGCCATAGAGAAATGCTAGTCTGAAGTTAAGAAAGAGAAGACATTGACATGGTGCAATTCCAGATCGCTTGGTGTAGCCAGGTATGGTGTAAGTCCTCTCATTGGCTGCATGGCAGCAAATCAGGTTTGGGGCCGTGCTCATTGGTTGCATGGCAGCAAATCAGGTCTGGGCCCTTGAGGTAGGCCCGAAAGCCTATACCACCAGGCCTGGGCCTGGGCCTACCAAATAGTTATCCAGAATAATTAAAACCAGTCATCAAGAGCTTCAAATCATGATGAACAAAGCAGGGGAGTGCAGTAACATTTTTAATTGGGGGGGGTCAGGTGATTTCTGAACCTTTTGGCTTGCAGGTTTTAATTATTCTGGGTAATTATTTGGTAAGCTCAGGCCCAGGGCTGGTGGTATAGGCTTTCGGCCTACCCAAGGCCCCAGACCTGATTTGCTGCCATGCAACCAATGAGCACGGCCCCAAACCTGATTTGCTGCCATGCAGCCAATGAGAGGACTTACACCATACCTGGCTACACCAAGCGATCTGGAATTGCAGACATTGACATTGTGACAGGTTTTTTTTTGTTTTTTTGTGAAGTGGCAGCCATGTGTGTATTATGGGCAGAAGAAGAATTTTTCTCATAAAAATGACATTTATTTTATGAAAACAAATTTGCATCTGAACTTTTGTCCGGATGGGGCAAATGTTCACATGTAGCACGTTTCTTGCAAATTAATCAGAAATCCAGGCAGAAACTCGGGTATAAGCACTTTTCAAACTGCCACAAATAGCGATTTTCATTGGCTCATAACATTTTTTTTCACTTACGTAAACAAAATTCACAAAATTGGTACTGTTGGTACAAAAATTGGTTCAAAATTGGTATGGTACTGTAGGAGGAGTAGGATTTTAACTGTTTTTCATATAATTCAAGATGGCAGGTCATCTAAAGGTGAGAGGTCAAAAGTCAGAAAACAAACGTTATTCGGCATCAGGAGACACATAATTGAGAAAAGAGAAACAACAGGTGGTGTGTGACCACCTTTAGATTTATAAGTTGATAACTTTCCAATCACCTGTAGGAGGTCAAGGCTAGGGCAATTACTACTGCAAGTGCGATGGGCTGAGATGGAGTCTGAAGAGGTGGGTTTTCATACTGCATAGTTTACATTGGGAGTGAGTCGGCAGTTCTGACTGCAATGGGAGGTTCATTCCATAGTTTACATTGGGAGTGAGTCTGCAGCTCTGACTGCAATACAATGGGAAGTTCACATCATAGTATATACTGAGAATGAGTCTGCAGTTCTGACTACATTCCATAGTTTAGTCGGAAGGGAGAATTGCCAACATCCAATGCCCTGATGGCTACATGAAGGGCTTGTAGAGTAGAGTGTGTGTGTGTGTGTGTGTGTGTGTGTGTGTGTGTGTGTGTGTGTGTGTGTGTGTGTGTGTGTGTGTGTGTGTGCGTGTGCGTGTGCGTGTGTGTATCCAGAAATAAACCCGGTTGGTTCTAAATGTCGGTTGTGAACAGAAAGAGAAACAGTAGAGTGAAACGGATTGAATAATAGATGAACCATGAGGCACTTTGATTCTGAAATAGCAGAGAGAGAGAGAGAGAGAGAGAGAGAGAGAGAGAGAGAGAGAGAGAGAGAGAGAGAGAGAGAGAGAGAGAGAGAGAGAGAGAGAGAGAGTGAGAGTGAGTCCCCCTGGGCCCAGCGAGTGTCCCAGGACAGCAGTTCAATTCAGACTGTACTTATAGCAGGTTAGTTGGTACACAGTAGCATCACACACACACACACACACACACACACACACACACACACACACACACACACACACACACACACACACACACACACACACACACACACACACACACACACACACACACAGAACAAACAAAGAAAGAAAGAAACAAACAAAAAAAATACTTTAGTGGACTGAGGCTGTTTGTTTATTTGATCGTGCACAAACACACACACAAAGCCCTTTAAAATGGCTCTACTTTAATCCTGAACAAACTCATAGTGTGTGTGTGTGTGTGTGTGTGTGTGTGTGTGTGTGTGTGTGTGTGTGTGTGTGTGTGTGTGTGTGTGTGTGTGCACACGCACGCACGCACGCACGCGCACAATCAAATAAACAAACAGCCTCGGTCCACTAAAGTTTTTTTTGTTTGTTCCTTTTTTTGGAAGTGAAATATCCCTTTAATCCTCTGCAAAACCACCAGACAAAATAAATGGCGAAATAAATCTGTCAGGACAGAAGTTACACACACAATGAGAACATTCTCACTGCGTGAACAAGCGAAAGTGACAGATGGCAGGCGGCTCAGTTCAAACATGCTCCACATCAAAGGCCTTTTGAAAGGGCACTCTGTGGAGTTCACCTGCATGTTCTCCCCTTGTCTCCTAGGGTATGTACCCTCACGCGTTACGTATCCTCACGTGTTCTCCCTGTGTCTCCTAGGTTAGGTACCTAAGTTCAGAACACAATGAGGCAACACTCGCCTGAGTTCAAAATACAACAAGCCAACACTCGCTTAAGTTCAAAACACAACAAGCCAACATTCACTTAAGTTCCAAACGCAACGGTCCAACACTCGCCTCAGTGCGGTACGTTTCAAAATGTTTAAGGGAAGTGCGTTTACAAAATGTGTTCCACAATGTAAATTAAGGGGGCATGGCCAGGGCATGTCAGCAGGCCTTTAAGACACACAGAAAACCACAGATATCTGAATATAGGTCTGACTGTTTAATGAAACAACTTTTTGGGTTGTAAAGATACACTGAGGATGGTAAAAATAACAAAAATCTTGAAAAATGTTAATAACATTCATGGTGTAGCCCATTTACAGGTAAATGTGTTTCTTTCTCTCTCCAGAATGACACCTGGTCAGAGCTCTACTCGTTCGCTGTCTTCAAAGCCATGAGCCACATGCTGTGCATTGGCTACGGCCGCCAGGCTCCAGAGAGCCTGTCCGACATCTGGCTGACGATGCTCAGCATGATCGTAGGAGCGACGTGCTACGCCGTGTTCATCGGGCACGCCACGGCACTCATCCAATCGCTGGACTCCTCCCGACGACAGTACCAGGAGAAGGTAAGGCCCTCTCGCCTAATTAGTTGAGAGTATGCCAGTGGAATGCATGAATAAATTAAAGTGTTTGAGAAAAGATCAATTAAAAGCGTGAGTATAGAAGTAGGTCTTGAGCTGTGCTTTAAAAAAATGTCTACAGAGGCTGCCTGTCGAAGGCTGCTTCACCATGTTTTTTAGTTTGTTCAACACCGTCGGCCCCAAGAAGCAAAAAGCTGCTTTAGCGTGTTTTTTAGTTTGCTCCACGTTGTTGGCCACTAGAAGCAGAAAGCTGCTTCACTGTGCTTTTTAGTTTGTTCCACACCGTCGCCCAAATGGGAAATTTGATACTCTGTATATGTCATATGTGCGAAATCTTGAAAATGTCACCTTTCATTCAATACTTATATAAGAGAATAAAGTTAAAATAAGATCCATAGTATTCTTGTAGTGAAACATAGATAACATTTTGTATTGAAACATAAATCATTTTGGTAATTTATAAGAACTAGGACCTTAACCGTTGTAAATATATGAACACCAAATGATGTACAGTGTTGTTAATGTGATTTAATATCAATACCAATAATCTAAGCATTTAATGAAGTACTGCTTTAATGTAGTTGTGAGGATACTTGATCGTGGGAAAAGGGGAACCAGTTGTAGCAAAGCAAGGTGCACAGTTGTTGCAATTTTGTTGCATTAAAGTAGGTATTTGTGTGGACATCATGAAACCACTAGAAAGGGGTTGAGAAAGCGGAGGACGGTGAGTCTTAGTAGCTTTGTCAATAGCTGAACCACAATCTCAACGTGTGTGCTTGTGTTTCCAGAGAATAGAGACCACAAAATGTAAGGACCCCTAAGGGGTCCGGACGCTTCCTGGGTACCTTTTAATGTGTAATGTGTACAGCACTAATTATATCAATCATAATCCACCGCACAACGCGAGGGAGGTGGAGACGGCTCCGTTGTCAGCCGGCAGTGAACTGGGCTACTGGTAGTGCTGTATAGTAGGCCTGATTTTGGGGTTCGAGCATCGTCAGGAACCTTCGCTACTAATTAAGTTGTTAATTAGTAGCGTCCCCCCACGCGCCTCTACTAACTATCAAAATCGTGTATGTTGTCATCGGTAGATACGTTTTCCCCTGCCCTGAGATGTGATTCACGTGACTGAATACATACAATAGCCATGAGAGCGCAGGCACCATTGGGCCCAATAGGGTTAAAAGAGAAGTCCCCTCCAAAACATCCATCCATCTACCTTGATTCCTGTGATATGATACATAATGCTCTTGATTTTTGTCATAGATGTCCCTTTTCTACATTTCACCCTGAGGTCCTCCTCTCTCCAATGCAGTTTGCATTGCCGCAAGTTGTCTTTATTTTATTGTGGGTATTTTAGTTGCTCCAACGTTTTTTCCCCCACAAAATAATTGGGCCACTACATGGTTTAAAAAAATCTCAGGTGGCACCCGTGTGACAGGATTTTCAACCTGAGTGATAGGGGAGAGGGCAGAAGGGGTGGAGAGGTGGAGGAATAGATTATCTCTGGGATTACATTAAAGTCTGCCCCAGTGTGACGTAAAACTCATGTGTGAGTATCAGTATATTATTAAAATATGATGTGTGAGGGAAAAAAAAGTTTGAAGCTACTAAAATATCCTCATTAGAATTAATAGAAAAAAATCTAGTGCAATATACAGTATATGTCACAATGTCACAATGATCAAGGTAGATGGATGCCAAATATGTTTTGGTGTGGAATTGTCCTTAAAAGCCATGGTGCTGTGAGGTGTAATCATAGCAGCGGTCGTTGTTCTGTAAATAGTTCACTGCAGTGTGACGATTCTGGAGTGGAAGCGACTTTAAAGGGGCTCCACCATGAATTTGACATTTTTAAGAGTGTTGGTGTTTTTTAGCATCCCCAGTGTATTTTTACTCTGCAGATTTTTTTCCCCTTTTAAAAAAAATCTGTGATTTTCTGTGTGTGTCTGTCTGAGTGGAGGCACACTAATGGGCACTCTTTGATTCTTCTGTTTAGTGATGTCACTAAAAAGACCAATTTTAATAGTCCCTTCCCCTTTATCTTTGCCTCCAGCCTTTAAAGGGATAGCTTAGATTTTTGGAAGTTAAGCTGTATGAAATACTTGCCATTAATATAGTCGTGTCAACTGTATTAACAGTGGTCACAAAAAATCAATTTATGAATATATGAAACTAGGGCTGCAACAATTAATCAAATCAATAATTTAATTTGTTGTTGGTAAAATACTAACCTGGGACCAGCCTCATTTGCCGTTGCAACATTCAACTTTTGAATGTTACCGGCAACTGAGTCTGGCCAGTGCCTGCTTGACTTGAATTTCCCTGATGTCACCTGTTGCATAGCGCCATTGTTTCTGATTCGATGTTGTTCCAATGAAGGTAAACTGTTATTTTCACCAAACAAATTACGTTGTAGAAGCCACAATAGTATTTCAACCTTCATAAGCTACGCCCACTTGTGGAGATAGGCTGCTTGCCAGACGGAGTTGCGAAATTCAGGTTTAATTGAGGTACGTATTGTCGTTTGCAATGGTGCGTTCACATTAAAGAAAGGAGCAGAGATTGCATTCGGGTGCGTTCACATTGAAGAAATCCATGAAACTGCACCATTTCTTCAAATTGCCCATCTTTATTCCAGCTCGAGTCATATAGGAAATGATACTTGGCAGATTTCACGACTAGTGATTTTAGCTAGAAAAAAGATGCAAATCCGATCAATTGCTTCTTCGCTTGAATAATCGCCTGATGAATCGGTTGTGAAAATAATTGTTAGTTGTAGCCATAATATATATATGATACATTTGATTTTGAATTGATGATGGAGCCTTTTTAAGAGTAGCAAAAAGTACTCAAATGTATTTATTTTTTTTCATCACAAGATAATGTGGTCTCTTTGAACTATGGTGTTATGCCTACCAGCATAGGCTAAATGTATTAACCTTGATGAGCTTCTTTCTTGCAAGGATGTCTGTCTGCGTCATAAATGACGTTAGACAGTGGCAATATTTATCCATTTTGACCTGAGAACTGATGCTACAAATGTCTTCTAAATCCGACAGTTTTCTGAAAAAACTCATAATTTCTGTCAGTTGGTCCTCAATATCTTATCTCAAGGACCCTACCACCTACCGACTCCTGCTTGAGAAGTTCCAGTTCCTGTGTAGTTCCAGGGACCCTCCAGAAGCAAAACATTTTGAGTTCTAAACGTAGATCTGATATTTTGCAATGGCTAAAGTACAACATAATGCTTAGAAGACAAAAGCCGTCCCTCCCATATTGAAAAAAACGTTATATGCGACTGCTTGAAAGTGGCACCTTTCATACAAGCCACCTTACAAAAAATATTATGGATCTTACAACGTATATTGGTTTTGTGTGTCATATATAATTCTTATACATTACAAAATGATATACTTTACAAAAAAATACTTGAATGTCATATTTTTTGAATGTCATATAATGTCATATATATGTAATTTACATATTTATACAGAATTTTATATTTAAATTTTATATACAGTATATTTCACTTCACAAAAAATACTATGAATCTTATGGTGCCACTTTCAAGAGTTTGCATGTATGTTTTTCCATATGGGCTGACTGCAAAATTGTCAACTTCAGCCGGGTTTTACCTTCTGATAGTTGAATATTGAAAATCCCGTCATATTATAATCCTGTTTAAGTGTCAGCGCGAGCACACCTCCACTATGGCATCCACAAGTTTACAAAAAAACAAAAAAAAAGTTCAAATTCAGCGACATTGAAGAGCTTATGGGATTCATTTTGCTGTGTTTGCTGTTTTCCTCATCCCCCCGCCAAAAAATGGAAAAGAAAATACCACATCACAGTTTTACCAGAACATCCACAACTCTCCAGAAAGCAGAGCTAGAGTTAGAGATCCATAGATTGAAGAGCTTACAGGGCTTACTTTTGCTGTGTTTGCTGTTTGCACATCAAACAGTAAATGTTAAAACAACATAATTTTGTTTTTCATCAAAATAGTTTGGATGGGGTTGGCCCAGCCGTCCTCTAGGGCACATGACACATGACAGGCTCACAATGCGCCATGACGCGGCACGTTTACAACCCCGCAGACTACCATCTCTTAAAGCCGTTTGGAGCGCATTGTGAGCTTGTGGATCGTACTTTTTGTGGCGCTTGTATATGAGGGTTTGTTCACACAGACGCGCCTGTCTGTAGCGCCGTTCACAACAAGGTCTTGCGAAATCCAGAGTCGTCCAGTAGAAGAGATACAACATTGAGGGGGCAAAAATCAGCCTGGTCACGTGGTTTATGCAATCACACAAGTAAAATGGCGAAGAGTTGCCATTGGACTAAAGCTCCATGAAGTGAGCGAAAGTTATTTTACTCTAAAGCGCTGACTATCTGTGTCATAAGCACCTGTCCGTGTAATGCCCATCGCAATGCACGGTGCTTTGTGCTTGTAGATCTGTGTTTTTCCTGCAGTTAGTGTAGGTGAATTACATCGATTCATCACTTCACTAATAGCCAGCGGCAGCAACAGGTTGGATCCCTCACTTTGCTGGTTCACTTGAGTCGTATTTTGCGCTCTACATGCTATGGAAAACTCGTCTATATTTGACCCGTGAATTTGTGAATAACAATATATTCATATCGTATTATATCAGGGCTCTGTCCAAATTGTATTATAGGCAATTGACATTTTTTTGTCGACTAAATCAGTGGGATGAGATCTTATGATATTTAGTGAGTCAAAATATGTGACTCAAACTATGACTAAGCCTAAAACTAAATCAGATTGGCTACATGTCAAAATCCACCTGCCGTAGTACGCAGACACACGCGCGCGCGCACGCACACACACACACACACACACACACACACACACACACACACACACACACACACACACACACACACACACACACACACACACACCACTCTGTTTCCAAGCAGACTCTCTCTGGCTGGACTCCCAGTAGCCAATCAGAGGCTGCGGGGTGTGTTGTTGTTCGGAAACCAGGTATGGAGAGAGCTCTTTGTGTGTGTGTGTGTGTGTGTGTGTGTGTGTGTGTGTGTGTGTGTGTGTGTGTGTGTGTGTGTGTGTGTGTGTGTGTGTGTGTGTGTGTGTGTGCGTGCGTGCGCGCGCGTGTGTGACGTCCCTTCAGGCAGAGGGAGAATTGATGAGGCAGCAGACCCTGTGGTTTGTCCTGTCAATGTCACACTGAAGGTGACGTAGTCTCTCTCTCTCTCTCTCTCTCTCTCTCTCTCTCTCTCTCTCTCTCTCTCTCTCTCTCTCTCTCTCTCAGTGTCCTTGTCAGGTACAGTGTGTTAACAGGCTGCTACAGAGCAGTTTGTGTGCAGAGAGGGGAGGAGGTGTGTGTGTGTGTATACGCCGTTAGAGTGGATTTAGGACGTCACATGTCACGCTCAAGTGATCACTGACCAATCAACTCAATTCAGAGGAGCTTTATTGGCATGAGAGGACAAATGTTTACATTGCCAAATAGTCTACTTGCCAGCCCATAGAGCCCCGTTGTTGAGTACACCAAGGTGACATGATGAGTACACCAAGATGTTATGTTAGAAATGTTGAGTAGGGGGTCCCCAGAAAGTCAAAATGTCATTATGCTTCATGTAGCATGTGATATGTCTAAATAGGGATTAAATGATGCTTAAACAATTACAAGCATTAGTTTGGGAGAAAAAAAAACATTCTTTGGGCGTAAATGGCCTTAGCATTTGTGCTCACTGGGCACAATTTTGATGACTTGTATTGCCATATCACATGCTACTTTGTACAGTACATAAAGCATGTTGTTTAAGGTAATAGAGGCAAGTTTTTAGCCAAAAATCAAAATAGATACGGTATATAGTGAGCAGTGTTGCCACAGTTACTTTGAAACAGTAATCCAACTACTGACTACTGACTACTGCTTGGAAAAGTAACTTAGTTACGTTACTGACTACTTGATTTGGAAAGTAACTAAGTTAGATTACTTTTAGTTACTTGCGGCATATAGGACTAGCACCAAAAAGGAAGACATTTGGAAATGGATATACAGTACAAAACAATGTCACATTGCATTTTTTTATATGTGTCGTATTTAAGGGCAAAGAGCTGTTTTTCTTTTTTCTATTTTTAAACAAACAGCGTTTGCCTCTTCAGGACAAAAAAAATCGGATTTAAGGCCTGTTTACATGGGCACAGTCTAGATAATACTGACAGCAGTCCTTAGGGTGGTTGTATTCCATCGGTCAGTCTCCTTTATCACAACAGTTCACAGATCTTGCTGCTGTCTTTGCACATTGGTGCAATATGTATGGGAGTTTTTTTTTGTCATTGATCATCGTTTCAAACTCACATTGAGTGTGTGTAATTTGTGGCAAGTATTTGTCTCTGATGTCTTAGTATAGAGTGGGCAGGTAGTAGTGGGCAGGTAGTATAGAGTGGGCAGGTAGGTAGAGTGGGTGCATAGTGTGTCTACTCTTGGGAGCGGGGTCTGTCAGTGGCGGCCTTTCTCTATTGCAAGGCCGTAATCACTAAGGTCTGTATCTGGTCAATGCTTTCTTAAGTTTTCCGGGACACTTGTCACACTTGTGCAGAACATGCCGTCTGTCTGTGACTGAGCTCTATAAACAATCCCTACAAAATCACGATAACAAAAGTATTGAATACCAAACCGGTATCAATAGGCTTTGGTTTGATCCAGTACCCGATATCGATAAGCTTTGGTGTTGTCTGTTATGCAGCATAGGATTATATTTAACTGTTTTCGCACCAAGCGTGAGGATTATGTTTGAAACCCTTATTTTGAAGCGCAAGATCTCTGAATCTGTGTTTCTGGTTGTCTTGACCATCCTGCCTTCTAACCCTTGGTGTAAAAAATATCCGGGTCACGAGTCCCGGATGTACCGCTGTCTCCCATTGAAATCAGCTAGTTTTCCGGGGGAAAAAATTGAGGGGTAGAATTTGACATAATGCCAAGCAAATGCACGCGATGGCATGCATTTGCGGCGGCGGCAAGTAGCAGGGGTTAATGTATTAATGGAACAAACTGCAGAAAATAGCAAAAGACTCCAGTATTTAGTTGATTATCTGATTAATTGACTACTAGAATAGTTTACAACTAATTGGATTTGATTATGATCAATCGATTTATTGCTGCAGCCCTATTAGACAGACAGACAGACTGACTGACTGACTGACTGACTGACTGACTGACTGACTGACTGACTGACTGACTGACTGACTGACTGACTGACTGACTGACTGACTGACAGACAGACAAGGTGTTCTCACAGTCTTCAACCGCTCAAGGCCACAATTAACGACATGGTGTTGAGTTACGACGACAGACGTGTACAGAGAAGTACAGAGACGTTTAGGCTACACGATGGGTAGATAGATTAATGTGCCGCTGCAATAAATCCTCCCGTCAGTGCGGCTGGCTTCCACCACGACTGCTGTCAGCTCTGTGTGTGTGTGCGCACACAAGTTTTTGCATGGAGGCACTTTGTGTAAAAGAAGTCGAATAAGAATTTGGCCAAGTATGATATGATGTGAAGAAAATTATTTATATAGCACCTTTTCAGACATTAAGTCACAAAGTCTTTACAGTTCACAGGCATGTAGTAACACAATATAGAACATAATACAACAGGTCAAAACAACAAAACAACACCAGTTAGCAGCAGGACAACACACATATCAGAAACCAATAGACATTAAAATAAAGCTACCGGGGCAATAGAGCACTGGGAAAAGAGCAGATGCTAACAGAAACACTTAATAATACAAGTATGAGTTAATATACCTTAGAGATGTTGTGTGGACATGATAAAAAGGTTCCACCATTCTGTGTTTCATCAAAATGTCTGCCAAATATTTCTGCTATAGTTCCTCTCAGGCCAAGATTTCAATCGTAAATGACGTTCCACTAGATGGCACTCAACACCTACTAATGTATACAGTGAAAACAGTACAAGATGTTATTGCTCCTTCTCGTGTGGCTGAACGCCACTTGTCCCTCTAAAAAGTTAGTCGCCGACCACACAGGGCTGTGAAACTAGTTAACAAGCCAGAGTCTCGTTCGTTATCGGAATCAACCAGACAAATCACTCCTAAAAGAAGTTAAAGACATTCTTGGCGATCTGAGATCTAATGTAGGTGAATAAATCATTATAACCACTGCTCATTAGACACTTACGCCTACTAACCCTCCTGGGGCATAGGCCATCAACAAGTGATCTCTAGGCAGCTCTGTCTTGGGCTGTACTCTCGAGCTGGTTCCAGGTCATTTTCAGGGTCTTGATGTCTGCCTCCAGGTCTCTGCACCAGGTGTTTCTCTTGTTAGAGCTTGTCTAGTGATGGGTTTTGCAGGCTTCGGGTGTGGTCTATCCATCACCATCTGCGTTTTGTTAACTTCCACGGGCAGCTGGTTTGTTTTGTGCCAGAGTATGGTGTTTGGCCATCGGATGTGGAGGACCCTCCGCAAGCAGCTGTTGATGAAGACCTGCACTTTCTTGATGGCGGCCGCTGTAGTTCTCCAAATCTCTGCTCCGTATTGGAGTACCGCCTTGATGTTGCTGTTGACTTTGGTCTTAGTAGTCATTTCTTTAGAGGTCCAGATGTTCCGTAAGTTGTATGAATGTTGCACGGGCCTTTTCAGCTTCAACTTCACCCAGTTCCTCGCCATCCAGTGTTGCTGCGTTGATGTTGGCTGTGTTGGTCTTGAAATCTTGGTCTTGCCTGTGGATATTAAGTCCCAGTTGTGCGGAAATGGCTGCCACACCGTCAGTCTTATCCAGGTCATATTGCCTTACAGGTAGATGTTACTGCCACTTTTATTTCTTTCCACATGCTCTCCAAGGAGTCATCCTCTTCCAGCAACTCCTGTAGAACTTGGAATTTGTTCTGGAGTGTTAGTCTGAACTCTTCTAGTTTGCTGGGGTCTCTCAAGGATGCTGTGTTGTACCTGTCCATGTCTTTCCATGATCTCTTCATAGACGGTGTTGTCTCTTCCCATCTTGGCATTGAGGTCTCCCATCAGGATTGTCAGGTCCCTCGCTGGGTGTTTTTATAATGGATTGCAGTCTGCTATAGAACTGATCCTTATCTGCTTCCTCGTCGTCATTGGTAGGAAAGTAGCACTGAATGATATTCATATTAATCCTCTTATTCTTGGGGTGAATAGATGCTGTGATGATCCTTGGACCGTGGGCTTCCCATCCTATGAGTGCTCTCTGTGCTGCTTTGAATAGCATTAGTGCTACTCCTTGAGTATGGGGCGCGTTGTCCTCTTCATGCCCGGAGTACAGAAGCATATCTCTCCTGTGGACAGTCGTTTCTGTCCGCACTGCGTCCATCTCGTCTCACTTATTTCAAGCAGAGTTAGATTGTTGCTTCACATCAATGCTGCTACTTGGAATGTCTTTGCCGTCTCGTACATGGTTCTCACATTCCATGTTCCGATGTGAGTGGCTCTGGTTGAAAGAAGAGTGGTCGGCCTTGTCGCTCCCAGAAACTTTTACAACCTGGCGCCATAAACCTTTCCAGCCAACCGGTTTAGTAGAAATCTATATTGTGTTTCACTGTGCGCTGGGCTCTCTATGTAATTATTTATGATGCAAGTGCAATATGTATGATATGATTCTCTGTGGTCCAACTTACCCATTTGTCCTTTTATTGTTGTATTTGATTACTTTTAAAGGGGAATCGTTTTTATTACTTGCGAGCACAAGTAAGAGAGGGCTCTGTTTAAACCAAAGATAACAGTTAACCGTCCTGTGGAGAAGGCTCTGTTTAATGAGTGATTCACACTAGATCATGTCAGAGCTTAAGGTTTGTGTTCGTTTGTGTTCGTTTGTGTTCGTTTCACTCTTGAAGAGATTCACTGTGGCACATTGTGAGCTTCCATGATGAATGTGCTGTTTTGGGGAAAGCGATTTTGTGTAGTGGGAGGTCGGTGACATCATGTTGTAGATTTAGTAAAAAAAAATATAGAGAGAGAGGTGTGTTAGGGTGAGCAGTGAGTCTGACTCTCTGTGCTGTCTGTGCTATACTTTGGGGTGTTTTGATGTGAACAGAATGGGGCCATCCAGGCTGAAAGCTGTTGTAATATGTTGTTGTTTATGAGGTGTCGGTTCAGTAACAAGTGTTAAATATCTCTATATTCTAGATTGTGATCGTTTCTTTATGGGTGCTTTGGTTCAGTAAAAAATGTCTGCTCCAGTTCTCCAGTAACCATAAAATGTATTTTATGTACAGCCTGTGTCTCAGGAGATAGAGAAAGAGAGACAGAGACAGAGACAGAGACAGAGAGAGAGAGAGAGAGAGAGAGAGAGAGAGAGAGAGAGAGAGAGAGAGAGATCTGTAAATGATCATTTTTCTACAGTATAATGTTCTGTTCAGTTTGTGTTTTATTTTATGCTTTCCAATTCCAGTGGTTTATCCAAACAGCTTCTGCCTCCATAATACATGAAGGACTTTTACTTTTTCTTTGAGTAGGGGTGGGCCTTGGTGTACAAATACATACAAGTATTAGTAATATATATTAAATTATTTTATTAAGATAAAAAAAAAATAGTTCTGTTCTCCCTCTCTGTGTCTATTATGAAGACAGTGCTGACTGGCATTTCACTTTCACTCTGTGGAGAGTTCTCAGATTTTACACAAACCCGATCAGGCCCAACCCGACTCAACATTTTTGGACCGAGCTGAGCCTAAAATCTATGCTAATTTGTCGAGCCGGGCTGGACATTGGGCCGGATCAGTTATGTCCCAGTTAGGACCGGGCCTCAATTTTATTTTTCAGGCCCATTGAAGACTGGTCAATGTTGATGTGAGTGGAAAGCGATTCCAAACTGTTCTCTGGTAGTAGTGGTAAGAGGGCACAATGCTGGATTGTCCTGCCCCTGTTTCAGTCTGTAGCTCAGTTTCTACCTACCTGTAGACTGCTGTGTTGTTTCCGGCACACCCTCATATCAGTAAAAGGTACAGTAGACTTAGGCTTGAATTGAGGTTTCTAAGTTTATTGTTTTTCTTTTTTTAGAATGAACTTTTTTTGGGGTCCAAATGAACTCATTCACAGAAGGGTTTTTCCACACAAATCACTGAATGCTTTTTTAAAGATTAAGTGCCATGTTTTTTTTTCTACCCTAAAACATGATCATCAGGTATTAATGTTATATGAAAAGTAAGCTTTTTCCCAAAAAGTGTACAGTGTTTTCAATTTTATGATTCCACCCTACCAGTTCATTACGTTTGCCTGGTGGTTGGTGATGAGTGGAGATCCACCTGAACTGAAGCCAAGCCCACAGCTTTAGTTGCATGATAAAGGGGGGGAGGGGAGTTAGGGGAGGGGCTGAGCATGTTATGTCACTATTCGAAGTTTTTTTCATTGGCACATTTGGCTGGAAATGTTCAGCCCCCAGGAAGAAACCCTAAATACAAAGGGAAGACATCATTGCACATAAAAAACACCGCAGGGGGTCTATTTACATATTGTCACCTCTTAAACATGTGCAAAATTGGAAAAAATACAAAAGATCACGGCACCCCCTCTTTAAGTACATTTGGATAATCAGGCTTTTATTTATTTTATTAAAAAACCTCCTGTATGCTTCCACATCAAACCGTGTTGTTTATGTAAATCACCCCGCACATCATCTATCTACGCATATGGAAATAACAACTCTTATTATGGAGTGAGTGTAAAAATAGATGTACTTAAATATTTATGAATATATAAATAGTCTTGTATGTACACAAGTTAACAGTTGTGGTTTAACTGTCCAGAGAGTCGTGGTGATGCACATTACATTTGATGACTGAGTGAATGATTTATTCATAAACCAGATGAATGAACGAGCGAATGTTTTATTCATCAACCAGATGAACGTCCACATGCATCACTCTGTGGCGTTACTTTGGTGGTGGCAGTGGCTCAGGTGCAGAGTCGCCGGATGGTAACTGCAAGGTTGTGGGTTCAAACCCAGGCTCACCCGGAGTTAGTGTCAATGTGTCCCTGAGCAAGACATCTAACCCCTAATTGCCCGTAAGCCCTAATTGCCGGCGGGCTGGTCAGAACCTTGCATGGTTTCCTCTGCCATCGGTGTGTGATTGGGTGAATGAGATTAAGCCTAAAGGCCCTGATACACTTAGCAATGTTTTGATCAATTATCAACGTTGACCTTTCACTTTCCTATTGAAAATGATCAACTTCTGGTTGTTCAGAAAAATCAGATCATTAGTGCCCTCTACTGGTCAACATTTCGGAATCCTCTAATCACAGCCCTCCTTGGCATCACCTGATCTTTTCTCCCAGACTCCCACAGATAAACTCACAGCCTCACTGGAGAGATTTTTTTAGTCTGCTAAGTGAACATTTGATTGAAAATGATTCAATACAAACTCAATACAATTTGTAAAAAACATTTTGAATTATAATAGTTGTTATAGCATTGTTGTTGTTTTTTACCACTACCATGGTGAAACACAACCTGATGACATCATCACGTTGTTTCACCATGTTAATGATTTTTCTTTTAGGAGCCTTTTTTGTTGATATTGATCAAAATATTGCTAGTGTATCAGGACCTTAAAGTTGCACGTTGAGCAATTTAACATTTATTAAGTTATTAACATGACATGTGACCATTCAAGTTTTTTGTGCCTTCTTTATTCAATTGTTAAAGAACTATTCCAAATATTTCAATTTATTCAATGTGATTTTAAATTACAGATGCACAACCTCACAATTTGTCGCTCGTGAGCTTGTAGAACATCTATTTTCATTTGTGCTTGATTTCATATACCTGGTCACTTGTTTCGCTTAAATAATAATAATAATAATACATTTTGCAACAAATCAGGAGATAACAGGAACTTAAACTTGCATACACAAACGCAAAGACTTATGGGTTGTAAGAAAGTTGTGGATAACAGGTGGTAAATGTTGGCATTTCAGAGGGTGATCACTGCGAGTGTGAAAGAGATGACTTTTCTATTAAATTCATACCAATGACATACAGCTAAATTAAGTCCAATCACATCTGTACTGTATGTACTGTAAATTACATCCTGTACATAATTCCACATTTGTGAATTATTATTCATCAATAATAATTGAGTCTAATAACCATACACCCTGAAAAAAATAAATCTAAAGTAGTATATGACATCCCTTTGTTACCGCATCTGCTATGAAGCCCCGGTGACGCCATGTGCATACGAAAATCGATCCTGATGGAAACGGATCCCAGGCCCACTCGAGTCGTTTAATGGTCGCCCATGGTTCCGGGTAATTGCGGTGTTAACTCTTTCTCTCTCATTCTCTCATTCTCTCATTCTCTCTCTCTCTCTCTCTCTCTCTCTCTCTCTCTCTCTCTCTCTCTCTCTCTCTCTCTCTCTCTCTCTCTCTCTCTCTCTCTCTCTCTCTCTCTTTTTCTCCCTCTCTCTCACAGTATAAACAAGTGGAGCAGTACATGTCCTTCCACAAGCTGCCTGCAGACTTCCGACAGAAGATACACGACTACTATGAACACAGGTACATGATGTACTAATATACACTAGTACTACTAATACCAGTATGATGCCAGTGCTGTAGGTGGCGTTATTGCATCTACTGTATATCTAACCAGCCCAGAATGTTTTCTTACCTTTTTCAGTTGATTATTTTCCAAAAAGTGGTCTAGTTGTTTAGTTTAGTTTAGTTTGTCTGTTTCCCCTACCCCACCATAGCATAGAATGGAGCTATGGGATGCTGTTAATATCCCCATATTCCCCGGTATTATGGCTGTCAAAAATATCATGTTAACTGTGCTAGTTAATTATTTGGAGTAAAATATTAACGGAATTAATGCATGCACACAGACTTATTTTATATTCGCATTATTGGGTGTATAAGTCATTTTAATATGCCTTCATCAGATGACAATGTTGCCTTATACCTGTATGCAGCCTATATTATTGCATGTGCCACTGAGCAACTATTGCAATACATTGGAAAGGGGGCGGGGCTATCGCTCTAGGCCGTTCTATCCTTTTACAACTCTATGGGCCCCAGATTTTGACATTTTGTGTTTTAAAAGCAATGAGCCCGTATAGAGATGTCATTCATTAGCTTCTGTTTTAAAAGCTATAAGTCTATAGATAGATGACATTCATTTATGCATTTTTGAATTATATATTCCATTGAGCCGATCCAAAGCAAACGATCCGCTGTACCTGCAGATGAATCCACCGTCTGCTGATCTCTACTCTCCACCGTGTCAATAACACAGTCACTTTCAGTTCAGCCGTCTCAAGAGACGCATGGTTTACGGCTGGACCATGGCTGAACCAAAAGTGTAAATGTGAGTGTCAACACACTGTTGACATGGTGGAGAGAGAAAATATAGCAAAACAAGTATGTATTTTGCAGCCATGGGAATAGGTGAAATTTAACAATTCTGGTGTGCTGTGAGGTAAAATACACTGATGTGCTGTAATACAGGGGTTTTCAACCAGTGGTCCGGGGACCACCAGTGGTCCTTGAGAGGGTCCCAAGTGGTCCCCAGCTAAGTTGGTTAACCATCTGTATGTTTTGCCTGTTTTGTTTCTCAAATCCAGCCTGGTATTGTGGACAAAAGCAAAAGAAATCTTTAGTTTTGGGGTCTGTGTGGCTAAAATGTCATCAAATGGTGGTCCGTGGCTCAAATGCCGAATAAATGGTGGGCCTTGGTATGAAAAAGGTTGAAAACCATTGCTGTAATACACTATTATGCAGATGTAATGTAGTGTGGTTGTATTCTCAGGTACCAGGGTAAGATGTTTGATGAGGAGAGCATCCTGGAGGAACTGAATGAACCTCTGAGAGAGGTGAGACACACACACTCACACACACACTCACACACACACACACACACACACACACACACACACACACACACACACACACACACACACACACACACACACGCACGCACGCACACACACACACACACACACACACACACACACACACACACACACACACACACGCACACACGCGCACACACACACACACACACGCAGACACACACACACACACACACACACACACACACACACACATTCCGAAATACCTTTTTTTTGTTATTATTTATTTATTTTGTGAATGTTGTTAAAGGGACATTTCATCGCATTTGCCGTATGTTTATACATTTTAGAAGCTTCACAATACTTTCCTGGGAGGGTCTTCAAAACCTGTGGTTTTATATATTTTGGACTTCCTGGACTCCATGTGTCAGTAAGACAGCCCCTTTGCCCCGTATCCACACAGATAAGTAGTGCACCAAAGCATTATAGCAATTGTAGTAGACAATGTAGAGACACCGGGCTCCCTGCCAAAATCTAAAAATATCTAAAAGTGCATGTGATAGAATCTGGTGCTTTGGTCCTCATGTCTTAGAGCCATCTAAATTATTTTTTTCATTGTTTGGCTAAAATCGTTTTTAATCATATTAAAAAGTAGGAACTTTGATCTTGCTACGAAAAACGATTTTAGCCAAAAAGAAACGAAAAAAGGAAAACGGCCAGGGAGACATGAGGACCAAAGCACCAGATTCTATCACATATTACACACACAAAGGTTCCCAGGAAAGTGTTCTAGATCTAAAATATCTAAAACACATATTGCAAAAAAATAAAACTATTCAGATCATAATAAGATAAATCCAATTGAATGTTTGGACTATGACTACAATTAAGTCAAACATACTGAAATGATCAGTTTAACTCAATAATTATTGCCAAAGATTTTTGTCAATCAAACATAGTTACGCCCCCTGCCATTGCCTTAGACTCTATGGAGGCTCATCTGCACTGATCTAAAATGTCCCCCTGGAAACGGAAACTAACTAGCTAACTACTAAAATGAAAAAAATAAAAAATAAAAAAATATTCCCAGCTAATCTGTTATAAATCTGTTTTGTAATGATATTCTTTCATATCGGGGTTCCTATAGACACACATTGTGTCGTTAGCACCATAAACGACGACGCGATGATCAATCTCGCCGCTGTTTTGTTTGTGTTTTTCCTCCCAATGCAGGAGATTGTCAACTTCAACTGTCGTAAGCTGGTGGCATCCATGCCACTGTTCGCCAACGCCGAGCCCAACTTCGTGACGGCCATGCTGACCAAGCTGCGCTTTGAGGTCTTCCAGCCCAAGGACTACATCATCCGGGAGGGGACCATCGGGAAGAAGATGTACTTTATCCAGCATGGCGTGTGCAACGTCATCACCAAGGGAACGCTGGGCATGAAGCTGTCCGACGGCTCATACTTTGGAGGTACGGAAACGTAACTAGTGATCCGTTCTAGAAACACTCATTGGCACAGCAGTGATAGGATAGATTGTGAGCAGTAATGATTTAGAGCTCCATTTTTTAGAGCTCAATTTTTTAGAGCTCCATTTTTTTTTTAAAGTTCAGGAGTTCAAGATCATGAAGAGGATACAGTGGAGTAGAACTTCCTTGGACTAGAGGTTACATGGTTACATTTTGGTGTGGTTGAAAGAAGCTTTAGCAGTGGTTGGTTATAGGGAGAAGGCAGAGAGGAGTGAGTGAAAGTGGGACAGCTTAAGGTCATCTGGTACTGTAGTTTGTGTTTGAACCACTTCCTTTTCGGCTGCCCTGAGCACCGTTTGTTCAGACCTGAGGGTTTCAGATAACGGGGGAGGCCAGATGGGCTTGAGCAGTGATTAGAGAGGACGGTAGTTGGTAGACTGCAGGTGAAATGGAGAATAGGTAAAGATTGTCATCACTCAACACAGTCTATGTTGGGTGTTGACAATCCAATGTCAACGCAAATGATCAACCAACCTGGTCACGACTGAGTTGCAACTTGCAACTAGATGTAGGGGTTAGGGTAAGGGTGTGGGTTAGGGTTTGGTAAGGGTTAGAGTATATTGCGATTATAAACTAGTTGCAACTAGTCGTGACCAGGTTGCAACTAGTTACTTAGTACTGATTACTACTGAACGTGACCAGAAACTCATTGTGACTAGAAGAACCTGAAGAAACAAGCTCAAGAAACAAGCTATTGAATCTCACTGTTTCTTGCACGTAGTATTTTTTTTTTAATTATACTGCTTGTTACAAATAGCCCTTGAGTAAAAAAAAATACAATTTTGTACCATAATCACACTTCAAAGGCATTGGCAACCCACCGCACACCAATTCCGGTACTTGCACTCGCTCTGCTTGTGCAAGTACTGGAATTGGTGTGCGGTGGGTCGCCCCTCTCTGAATTCTCATTGGCTGCTTTAGGTGATGACGGTGATGTAATATGAGATGTTTACAAATATTGTCATGAGTATTATCTCCTGGAGGGTATCATGAGTATTATCACCTGGAGGTGTCAGGGTGCTTGCTCTCTCTCTTGCACACAAGTAGGCCATGGCCTACTTGTGTACAAGAGAGCCCATGGCCTACTTGTGCGTAAAGTTGGCACTTTACTGAGTGCTGTTCTAGCTTTATTATAGAATTTTACTTTTTTACATTTTAAAGTCACCTATATTAGCTTTTAAGTGCCTCTGCTCCAAAGCTCTCATTTCCCAGTCTCAAGGAGGATGACCGTGGTCTACTCTCCGGAAGGTTAAAGGTATTAGAGGCAACTTTTTAGCCAAAAATCAAAATATATATATATAGCTACAGTGTATATTTTTTGCCTTTTCCCCTCTGTCCCTTCTACTTTGATGCTGCAATGTTTCCCTGCAGACAGACGTTTGCTTTGCCCCGCAGATGGTCCAGAACCTTTGTTGTCAACAAATCCTTTCCGTTGGGCTCATAACAAAGCGTGACGCAGCATTTTTTGCCAATTACAGCGCAGTATAGTGTCCAGCAGTTTCATAGAGCCAATAGTGGAGATGAGGTGGAGTTTCAAGCCTGTTCACAAACACAGATTTTGTACAGACTAGTTGCCTATATTACCTTTAATCCCTGGGACGTTGATCCCGCTCTCTGGGAGGATGGTCCCGGTCTCTGGGAGGACGGCGACCTCCTCCTCCCCCCTCGGCGTCCTGTTGTTGTTTCTGGAGCCTCTCCTCCATCTGCCGCTCCCGGGCTGCCGTGTCCACGGGCCGGGCTCCTCCGAAGATGGCAGAGGCCCTGGAGGAAGAGGGGGTCCCCGGTGAGGCCGACGCGTTGCTGCCGTCCTCCTGCTGCTGCTCCTTGGGGGGGAGGCTGCAGGGCTTCAGGTTCAGCTTGGGCCTCTGGGCTGCTGACGGCGCCGTACCACCGCTACCTCTTTCCTCGCGCCTGAATCCCCCGCCGTTGTCACCGTAACGTCTCTCGTAGCGGCCGTAACTGCCGGGCTTGTCGTCGTAGTTGCGCCAGGAGCCATTGCCAAAGACTCCACCCCCACCACCGCCGCCACTGCGAGAATGGAAGCTCCTGCCTCCGCCGTCCCGTCCGGACGGTTCGTAGCGATTGTGGTGGTGATATATAGTTCCTCCTCCACTGTTGGTGTTCCCATCGGCGGCTCCTCCAGCGCTAGGCCGCGGCGCCCTCCAGTCGCTGGCGTCCGACATGTCACCTCCGCCGCCCCCCGCACGGTCCCGTCCCCGCGCGGGGGGGAAACCGTTGTTCCCGTTGTCGTTGGAGGAGGGCTGCTCAGCGAGGTCCACTCGTACCTTCCGGCTCCCCAGTGGGCTCTCGTTGAGCTCCAGTGCGCGGGCCAGCGAGTCGCGGTCGTGGAACTGGGCGTAGCCGAAGCCCTTGAGCCGCCCGCCGCCACCGTCGCCAGCGGTGCCCGGGTCCCGCGGCAGCCGCACCGAGGCCACGGCCAGGCCACTGAAGAAGTCCCTGATGGAGTCCTCCGAGACGTCGTAGGGCAGGTTGCCCAGGAAGGCTGTGTACGGCGGAGCCTCGGGGAGGCGCCAGCGCTCCACGGGCAGCGCGCTGAGAGCGGAGCGCGGCGCTGTGGGGAGCCGAGAGCGGCTCTCTTCCCTCCGCTCCGAACGCTGTTCGTCGTGGTCCAATGCGGTGCTGACCGGGAAGCGACTGATCATGGCCGAAAGGCCGAAAGATATTAACACTTTCTTCTTACCTTTCGTCTTCTCTGCTGCTGCTGCTGTTGCCGCCATGTTGAAGAGTGAAACTCCTCCCACAGGCGTTACGTCACCTTATATCGCCGCGGTTCAGTGCTGTGATGTGATGTCATCATATCACCATATCCATATTTAGACATACAGTGTGGTGAGCAGTTGGGATTGGCAGTGATACCACTTGAGTGGCTCTGTGTTGCCTCCGTGGTGCCACACCCTCTTTGGTGGTACCACTTTTCACGCTTAATTTGAAGGTGACAAATTGATTATTATCTGAATGCTATACCTGAATGGAAACAAGACCACGGTGATCTCATTGGTTGTGTCTGACTGTACCGATTACATTTGTTTATATCTTATATCTAACGTTTATATCTTTATATCTTCATCAGTTTTGTTGCAGTGTGTACTTGACTTATACTGTAACTCTCATTTCTGTTAATACAAACTTCATTCATTCATTCTACTAATAACATGCACTTCATGATCGTATCATTGTTTGCACATTAAAACCGGCGTGGTCGTGGTGTTAGCTTGTAGATACCAACATCACCCCATCATTAAACATTATACACAGCTGTAGATAAAAGGACACATATGATGGCAGTGGGAGAACAACTGAGTTACAAAACTCTATCCATTTCATAGGGCCAGTCAAATGTGCGCTCTTCTACAATTACAATTTACAATTTAGGCATTTGGCAGACACTTTTAATCCAGAGCGACTTCAAGTACAAACATTGCAATGCATTTTATATATACAAGTTGTATTTACAATTGAGATTTACAATTTATGTAGAAATTACAATACAGATCACAGTTTAAGGACTAAAAATATGGTAATACATTTGACATTGTTGTCCCCATTAAATAGACTTCTATTGAATGGGGACAATCGTATTCTGAATGCATTGGAGTCTATGGGCTCATGCAAATACATGAACCATGTGACCAGTCAGTTTTCTGCCCCCTTGATGTCACAACTATTCTATGAACATGAACACGGTTTGTTTATAGGGGCATGGGTTACATTGCAAGCATAAAGGGAGAAATAAAATCTTTCCGCGGGGTATACATTTTCGGGAGCACCGTGCCTTGATCGGGGGAAGTTAACAAATCAGAGGTCCTGCCCTTTGATAGGCTCCCTGGGGTACTTTGTCCCCAGGCTTTCATTTCGTGGTGCAGATGTAAGCGCTGTGAAATGAGATTTGAGAATGGTGCCATGGAGGCTCTTGTACATATAAAAATCATGAGCATTATATTAACAATCATGGCTCTCAATCTTTAAATCATTGCTCCCTCTCTCTCTCTCCCTCTCTCTCTCCCTCTCTCTCTCTCTCTCTCTCTCCCTCTCTCTCTCTCTCTCTCTCTCTCTCCCTCAGAGATCTGTTTGCTGACCCGTGGTCGTCGTACGGCAAGTGTCCAAGCGGAGACGTACTGCCGCCTGTACTCTCTGTCGGTGGACAACTTCAATGAGGTCCTGGAGGAGTACCCCATGATGAGACGAGCCTTCGAGACGGTGGCCATCGACCGGCTTGACCGCATCGGTACGAACCCTGACCCTAAAACCCCAACCCAAAAAAGCCCTACCCCCATTCTCATCTAGACTCTAGACTCAAAAGAGAATCGTTGGGCTAAAATCGTTTTAAGCCAAGGAGTGTTTCGTTTTTGTTTTTTGCAAAAGTAATGCTTGGAATGGATTCAACATCATGAACACCCCCTAGTTATCACATCAATAAAAATCAGTATATTACTGGTTGTAAACGTATTCATCACATTAGAATATACTGTATATCTGAACATATTATAATGGTAGAAATAAGACACAGCAGTAAAGTACCAGAGCTGAGCGACTATTGTAAACAAACAGTCCATGCGTCATGCGTAGTAGAACTCAGAGTAGAGTCTCAGAGTCCCGTCAGCTGAAGGAATGCATGCTCTGATTTGTTCAGAAACCCTGTTCCAGGGATCCGTAATAGAAAAACAAAGCACAGTTTCCGCTTCATTTCAGCTTTTAATGCAGGCGTTTATCACAACCCTTGTGAAATGCTCTTTAGAAAGCCTTCTGGGGTGGAATTCTCCTTTAAACAGAAGAAGCCTTTTGGCTGGCGAACTAAAGGCTTCAGGACAGCAGCAGCAGCACATGGTGGATGTTCTGTTCTTTTGTTTTGGTCTTTTGGTCTGATTTGGTAACATGAGGCCAGCTGTACCATCACAGTGACATCGGACACGCTCTGTAACCCTAGATGACCACCATGTATGGACACTGTCTGCAACCCTAGATGTCCACCGCTGACCGCTCTGTTCCCCATGTATGGACATGGGTAGGGGAGGGTCTGGTGGCTTGCTTTGAAGGACGGTCCAACGTCTGACTGTCCATGTCCTCAACACTTTCTGCTTCTGCTTGGGGTCCTTGAGGGAATTTCAGGGGGTCCCGTGCTGCTGTCAACTGTGCCTGTAGTCCCTCAACGACCACTGGTTTAAAACCACTGCTACAGTATAGGCTAACATACTAACCAACTATGGAATGAACTTGCCATTCCAGTCAGGACTGCAGACTCACTCCCAATCTAAACTATGGAATGAACTTCAGGAACATTGCAGTCACAAGTGGGACACTTGTGGCCATGTTTGCATTATAAGTGCTGATCTAGTTATATTAGTGATGATCGATAAAACCAGGCTGTTTCCATTGGGCCATTATAATACTGATGCTTGATAAAACCAGGCTTGTTTCCACTGAGTCATTATAACACTGATGCGAGATTAAAACAAAAAAAAAAAAAAAAAAAAAAAATCCACAGAGTCATTATAATAATGATGCTAGGTAATACCAGGCTTGTTTCCATTCCATGCCAGATCGGAAATTCAACAAAGGTGGACACTGTAAACAAAGTGGAAATTCAATTTTGGAACTGAAGACTGAAGAAGAGAAGGAATTATACAACGTAGGAGTATTGATGACTGATGGCATCATTATGAGGCCAAAATCAAACAAACTGTTCCTTGAGCAATTTCCATTAAAGCTCCTATATGATATGAAAGACTGGGTTGTTCAAGCTGGGTTATTTGTGGTTGCTTATTCCTCCTTTAATGTGCTTCCTAACGTTCTCCCCCTTGCAGGTAAGAAGAACTCCATCCTGATGCACAAGGTCCAGCACGACCTCAACTCCGGCTCCTTCAACAACCGCGAGAACGAGCTGATCCAGGAGATCGTCAAGTACGACCGCGAGATGGTGAAGCTGGTGGAGCTGCAGCGGCCGCGCGCCATGTCCATGAGCGCCGCCCTGGGGGTTGGCGCGGCCGGGTCGGCCATTGCCACCCTGCAGCAGGCCGTGGCCATGAGTTTCTGCCCCATGGGGGGCGCCATGGGGGGCCCCATGATGGGCCCACCCTTGGGTGCAGGAGCCATGGCGGCCTCAGGCAGCGGGACCCTGCAGTCCCCGCGCATGGTCCGACGCTTCCAGGTAGGTTTGGTGGTGGTGTGTGTGTGTGTGTGTGTGTGTGTGTGTGTGTGTGTGTGTGTGTGTGTGTGTGTGTGTGTGTGTGTGTGTGTGTGTCCGTGTCATAACTGATATCCCTGATATACTGTATTCAGGGTCATAACTGATATCGCTGAGATTCGTGACTGATATTCCACATAGGACCCCTGTGGAAACAAGCATGGGGGCGTCATTGGAGCTGAACAGTCCTGTTACTTTCATGATGTTGCACGTGATCCAGGAATGTTTTCACCATTCAGTCTCCTCATAGACTTTGTGAAAATTATATATATGTACGCCGCGGACAAGGCCAACTTGGGTCATGGCAAATCATGACAACAAACACACTATTATCATACAATATCTAATTAGCAAGAGGATTAATTGAAAATGATTTGATTGTTCCAAAACTATTTTAATTTTCTTAATCGTGATTAATCGCACTGCTATCCTGGAGTTAACTCGATTAATCACGATTAAAATGGCTCATTTGACCACTGCCGAAGGCGTCCAAAATTTGTGTGTACTACCTAAATAATGGCCAGTAATAAGTCCTTGAGAACGGTTTTCTCAGGCCAGGTTAGACCAGGAGCCTTATGATAATTGGTATAATAATGTTTCAATAAGAAGTATATGTGGTTGACATTGTTTATTTAATTACAGTAAATGGTGGACAACACTGACAAAGCTCTTTCCTGAACAACATTTCTGTTCCTATTTCGATAGTTATATTCTTTCCCTTGACATATCACAACTATGGTTTGCCATCTTTCATTCAGTAGCACATATAGGACTATGGTGATAGTAACTACAGGTATAATAGAACTATTATTAAATGAACCATTTACTGGACGATACTACCTACAAACAATACAAATGGCAATATAACTGGAGACTGTCCAGTTATATTTGACCGCTCTGATTTGATTGTGAAGGCAAGAATAACAACCAACAAAAGTCTTTACTTATCAATGTATTTTCCTCCTAACAAAGCCAACTACTGCAGTTTTGAAAATATACAGGCACTATAGGTACAATACTTAATGGACACAATACATAAATCCAGATATATTGTTTCTCAGTGTCTCTGAGAAACTAGAAAACATCACAGTAGACTATCAGAATCGCTTTTCACTGGCTTCACCCATGAATCAACTCATTCATGAATAAATAGTAGCCTACTACCAATCAATAAACCCACGTACCCATACATGAAATACTAACCATGTCAACACACCAATAACATTATAACAGTTCCCACACAAAAACGTGAACTAGAACAAATAATAAAGCATGATGGCACAACTGAAGTCTTATATTTATGGAGTGAGAATGATATTGCCGATGTACAAGCTCACAACACGCCAGCTAGTGTTTCAACAATGATGCGATGAAATGCATTTATTATTACAACACTTTCAAACCTTAAGTGCCGTTGTCGAGTTTCACTGTAGCTCACACCCAGTGGAGAACAATTCACGTACCAATGGCCAATCGCACTCATTATGCAAATGCACCAGGTCGTTAAATTTGCCAAAAGAACCCTACTCAGAAGACAGTAGGCCTATAACAACAGCTGGAGATGATGATTTTAATGTGAAACTTAATACATTAAAACATAACATAACATTACACATTACACTTACCTAATAAGTTGCCACAGAGCCAAGGATCTACTATGTTTAATGTAATCCCAAAACTGTGCAGCCTACGTCATTTACATATGTTTAACTTCACATACTCTATGGATTCACAGCACCGGCACGTAGCCTACTTTCATCTCGCAGCGCAGATGTAAAGCCTGGAGATCGAGGCTGCATACTTCCTGGTTCAACCAAGTGCAGGTTTTGCAACATTGGGGAGTCAGAAACCGAGCGCGAAAAGGGACAAACGCTAGGTTTGTGGAGTGCAGATAACGGCAATGTTTTTTCTATCAACGTAGCACGATATCATCGATATCAGCCCGGCCTTATCCAAAACATTGTTGTCATGAGTTGTTTGTGCCAACTCATGACAACACACAATGTTTTGGAACAATCAAATTTCCAACAACAGAACATAAAGTTGTATGATACAAAACACTGAAGTCTCTTGAAACT
Source organism: Benthosema pterotum (assembly GCA_039105355.1). Taxonomy (NCBI): domain Eukaryota; kingdom Metazoa; phylum Chordata; class Actinopteri; order Myctophiformes; family Myctophidae; genus Benthosema; species Benthosema pterotum. Next base: position 33,283,776 of record CM076976.1, read on the forward strand.
ATGCCTATTATATTAATTGCATGGATGTTGCCCTTTAATACCACAAATGTCCATGCCTTAGGGGCACCCTCACTCCCTGTCCTCTTTGCCACTTATCCTTATCCACCTCAGTCTCGTTGGTAATGTGGGGATTGAACCGTCTGGACCGGGATGATGTTTTTTATCTACTCACATCACGCAATGGACAAATCTGAGATGGTGCGTTCAGACACACCCAGAACATCACAGATTTCTCAATGGTCTGACTGTTTAAGAAAAACAATATTTGGGGGTGTAAAAATAGACCTAAAAAAGACCCAACATCTTGAAAAATGTCATGCTAGTTCCCCTTTAACAACAGCCTCTGAAGCAGATTGACATAAATATCACAGCAGGACTTTCAAACTAGGAACTAGGGTATGTCTTGGTCAGCCTGCAATGACATGAAGAAGATCTGGTCATCCAAGCTTAGTAATAAGACAAATATTTAGGATGGCCATTGAGCCAATTCTACTCTATGGCTTTGAGACATGGACACTTTCACGAGAATGAGAGAAATGCTACGATGGCACTTAGAGGTGTCTTCTGATGAGAGCACAAAATATCTCCTGGAAGAGCCACCCATCGATAAATCTAATATACGACCACCTTCCCTGTGTTTCTTCACTAGTCCCATCCAGTAGAACAGTTTGTTTAGTCCTATCCTATTATATTTTATAATAGCAATAAACCACTCGAGATCGCAGGTTACCTTGATTTTACCACAGTGAGAGGTATAGGCAGGCCAAATGCCGAATGCGTAGGGTCTTCTACCTTCTACACCAGGATGAAATCATGTGTAACTTGCGACCTTGACTTGCTTATTGCTTTATTATACATTTATAAATATTGGACACATGGCAGTTCTGAGTCCGATTCCGACGCTGTTATCTTTGTCGTCTCCATCGCTCCTCCGTCCAGGTGATGCAGAACTTGTCCAGTCCGTCCTCCATGTCCCCCATCCAGCCCCAGACCCCCCCGCAGGCGTCCGGGAGCGGAGGATTCGGCGGTCCCTTCGGCCTGTCCAGCCCTCCCATCCAGAGCCCTCTGGCGGGGCCGGCGGGTATCCTCGCGTCGGGGGTCGGTAGCGGTGGGCCTCGGACCTTCCAATACATGATGGGGGTCCCGTCGGGCTCCCAGCTGTCTCTGGTGTCCCAGTACCAGCAGCAGGGAGGGCAGCAGCGTGCCCCCAGCCCCACGCATAGAGCGGCGGCGGCCGGGGGGGTCCCCCACATGAAGAGCACCCACTCGCTGCATGCCGCCGCCACGGCGCTGAGCCACAGCACCCGCGGCCTCTCGGCCTCGCAGCCCTCCTTGCCCCAGGATGGGACCGCCGCCGCCGCCGGGACCCCCAGCCCACCCTCGGCGTCCACGCGCACCTCCAACACCTCCATCGGACCGGCGCCTCCTCCTCAGCAGCCCCTGGCGGGTGGTGGTGGTGGTGGGAGCGGCGGCGCCAGCGTGGCAGGGGGGAGGCCCCCGGGAGCACCACGACCCCGACCCACGCCGACCCCGCCCCCACAGGGAGGGGGAGGGGCTTCTGGAACGGCGAGGGCGGCTAGCCCCCTGTCAGCGGTGTCGTCACCGCCCCAGCACACCCAGACCACACCCGAACCCGCCGCCGCCCCCGTGCCCAAGAAAGATTCCATGGTCAGCCTCCCGGAGCTGGACTCGACCGGACGGAGCAACCGGCTGTCCTCCAACCTGTGACCTGTGGGGAAAGCTTTACTTTAGAGTGATCCTGTGGGGAAAGATTTTGCTTTCGGGAGAAAGAGAGAAAGAGGGAAAGATAGAGAGAGAGAAAGAGTAACCTGAAAGCTTTTTGGCCGGGGGCCCACTCCGCTCCCTGTTCTCCCTGATTGGATCTCACAGATCTGTCAGTCAACCCCGAGCCCCTCCTCCTCCTCTTCTAGGCCACCGTGGCCAATGATTTAAGTCCAGGCTTTCACTTTTTTGCGCAGCGCAGACGGAAATGAAAGGCTGGGTATCGAGACTAGCTTTAGAGTGACCTGTGTTTGAGGAAAGGTTCGCTTTTGAGAAAAAGAGAGAGTGAGAGGGGCCTTTTTGAACCTTGTCTGTTTTCTGGGTCGTTCGCTGACCCGTCTATCTCTCTCTCTCTCTCTCTCTCTCTCTCTCTCTCTCTCTCTCTCTCTCTCTCTTTCTGGTCACCAGTCGTTATAGATCTGGATGAACTGAACCTCGTTTTTTTTTTCTTACCCCCCCCCCCCCAGAGCAGCAACAAAGCGACTCCGAGGCGTTGCGGCGACGCCTAGCCTAGCGTATCCCGGCGGCTACGAAAGGACACTTGCCTACTAATGTGGCGTGACGATGCGAGTCGTCGGTTACAAACTGTTGGAACTAACAAAACCGTTGGAACTAACCGGTCGTCTCTACCGTGTGGAGCGGCCGAGCTGGCGCCTTTCTAGTCTTAGTATGACCTCTCTAAATTAAACACTCTGCTTCCAAAACACCTTATAATAATAATAAATAATAATAATAATAATAATATCGTTGTCTTTAAATGTAAAGATATGGAGTATAAATTAAATGTTAAAAAAAACAAAAAAACAAAAAACAAACATGTTGCATAATACTGTGTTTTAGAATCCATGCAATGCAATCTAGCTCGGATAAGCTGGACTTTTAAAAATGAAAAATCAGGGACTATATGAAGGTCAAAAACGACAATGAACATTTTAACTGCTTCTTTCGAGAAACGACACAAAGGTTTTTTTGGGTGTCATTTATTCATTTATTTTCCTCTGTATTTAAAGCCGTCGTAGCAAAATAATAACTTGTTGCTCTTCATACGTTTAAAAAAACAACAACAACAAAAAAAGACAAATGGTAGTGAACGTAGTGATTATTAGACCGCTGGTCGATCTTACATCGATAGTGTAAATAGTAGACGAGGGGGAGAGAAACAGTTAAGCAAAAGGGAAAGTGACAGAAGGGTGTTTATTATCGTTCATCGTGTATGTTTATCTATTCAAACCAAAGCTGAGCTTTTCGAACACATCAATAATTCAATTCTGGTCGTGTCTGTATCAACGGGAAGAGGAGAGAAGAACAAGAAAGTGGAGGAAGGGATAGTGGAGGATTTAAGACACATCTGGCAGAGTTCATTGTTGGCGGCCATTTTGGAAATCTGTGTTTATTTATTTCAGAAATGAAGGGTGATGCGGTTTGTCTCTTTGGATCAATCTTTTCCTATGACCTCATGGTACTTCCATACCAAAGGGGGTTCTCTGCATCATGACTTTAAGTTAATGGAAATTTGTCTTTGTTCCTGTCTTAAATCCTCCACTACAAAGCAGAAGATGCCATTTATTTAACTGCCTTGATTCAACGTTTAGAAGCCATATGTTTGGTTTGCATGTATGTATGTATGTATGTGTGTATGTATGTGTATGTGTGTACTTATGTACACACACAACACTTACAATTTTATGCGTGAGCATCAACGAGAGTTTGATTGGTACGTTTTATTGGGGGGTTAGGGTTCCGAATGTCTTTTCACGGACATATGCGCTGCTTTGCCCGCCGGTGTCCCTCGGGCTGCTTTGCAAAGCACACGGTTAAAGGTAGTATGGTAGTATTTAAGCCTACATTCAAAATATAGGTCTATTTATAGAATTTGCAACTTTCCCGCCTCTATCAGCCGCTGTATAACTGTGCTGGGGTGCTTTCCTGTGGAAAGACGCATCCCTCTGGCTGCATTTTGGTTTTGTTCAAACGTTTACTTAAGGGGTGCCCAAAAGGTAGATGGTGATCTACCAGCAGATCACACATGCCGTGCAGGTAGATCACATGACAGTCCCTCCAGCACTTGGACCCTTATAGATCTGTAACTCTTATATTTAACTCTTGAATTACGTAATTTTCAAGAGTCCACACAACGTTGTGCCAGTTCTCTTTCGCAATTGTGGACAAAAACATGAAAGTTCTTACTTCACAAACTGTCAACTCAAACATCAAATACTGTTTTTAAACATCAGTAATATACTGTACAGCATATACAGGAAAACCTTCCAATTCTCCCCCTCTATTTTTCATTATATTGCATTATTCTTAAACAGTATAACAGTAAGTAACACCATCACCACTATTTCAAAGCTCAAACTTTCTAGGGGGCCTTTTCAGTAATGGAACAATCATATTTTTGATGTGTAGATCTTGTTGAGCCGCTCATTTTGAAAGTAGCTCCCAAGTCAAAAAAGTGTGGGCACCCCTGGTTGATATGTTCGTCAACATAAACAGTGAAATGTCAACTTGAACAGTGGAATAAAACTTTCTGCAGAAAAACAGTCCAGCACAATTGTACAGTGGCTGATAGATGAAAAAAGGGCTAAATATATAAATAGACATGTTTTGAATTTAGTCTTAAAAGTTTTAAATACAGTAGTATCTTTAATGCAAGAGGGTTTGTCTTGGCGCAGAACGTATAACTGACTAAATGCTGATTCGTTTGAGCTTTATCGACAAACGGAACCATTTCGTGTCTGTGCATAACGCGGCTTGTTTTCGTCTCGTTTCGTTTGGATTAAACACATGCAATATTAATTCTGCAATACTCTTACCCCGCCTATATATAAATATATATGAATATAAATATCTATACATACGCTGTACAGGAAGGTAAATATTTCTCTCTTTAATCGTTTTTTTAACTGTGAAACCTTGAAGAATCCAGCATATGTCGTACGTGGCTTCACTTGAGTTATCGTAAATAAAAAAAAACATCCAGCGAAACATTGTTGTTACCTTAACCAAAAATGTGGGCGGTAGTGAGAGGACGGGACCTTTTTCCTTTTCATTTAAATAAATAAAAAAATAATATAAATACCCCCCCCCCCCACCCCATAAACAAACAACGTCACTTTAAATCCCATTTGGAAATGTCAAATTTATAGGTCAGACCAAACCGTGAACGAGAGTTGGGAGGGAGGGGGAGTTTTTGTCTAAAAGTGTGAAATCTTGCACAGCTGTAGCTCAGAGCATGCTCTGATGATTTAACGCCCAAGACGGCCACAGTGGCCAAATCCAATATGGCCACCATTAACATCCTATATAAGGCAAAATGATCTAAATTCCCTTATTTTTTAACTAGAATATGGTATGTCAAACTAGGGTGTTTTTCATGAATTTGAGCAAAAATAAAAAAAACGCCATAGCCACTTGTGGTTTTAGTGTTTTTGTGTGTTTTTCAGAATCATGAAAACCCTCTACTGTAGTTTGACACATCACATGCTACTAAGTATAATGAAAATGTAGAATTGTTTTCCCCTGACGATGTCAGCCATAATGAATTTGGCCCAATAGTTAAACCATTAGAGCATGCTCCTGTGCAAAATGTGCCCCCCTCCCCCCAACCACAGAAGTCGCATGAATGTCTCAACGACTAGAACCTCGTGGATAATCTCCAGACCGTAGTCCCATATTCCTCGTAAAAATTTCAGGGTTTGCATTATAATGTGCCGATTTTAGATCGTACAAATGTAAAAAAAAGAAAAAAAAAAGAAATATTTGGAATGATCCAAATGGACATATGTAGGGAAAAAGGGGAAAAGCCTTCTCTTGCTGAATGTATGCCATACTGTAGGAGAAGGACGGACGGACAGGACAGACAGCTAATCAGACATAAACTGCCATGTAAATATAGAGATTAAACTAAAATGTGGGTGGGCTTACCATGCAAGGGGCTGCGTGTCGCTGCCTGTGTGTGTGTGTGTGTGTGTGTGTGTGTGTGTGTGTGTGTGTGTGTGTGTGTGTGTGTGCGTGCGCGCACGTGTGTGTGTGTGTGTGTGTGTGTGTGTGTGTGTGTGTGTGTGTGTGTGCACGCGCACACGTGTATCTGTGTGAGGTTTCTTATTGGTTTTTGGCCACACTTAACGCTTATACTCTGGATCAGTAATGCACTGTAACGTGACTCTGTCGTTTGCTAACTCTTGCTCCCAGTCCGAAAAAAAAAAAAAAAAAATCCACCACCGGATGCACCACACTTTACTTTCCATGTGTTAAAGACAGAGGAAGCCCCCCCCCCCCCCTCCGATGAACTGTGAACTCCTTGGGGAAGGGGGAGGACGGACGGATGGAAGGATGGACCTGGAGGACATCCGCACGATGAAGCACTTTGAGTGGCGTCTCAGACCTTGGTGATGAATATGAAAATCAATGTGGATGTGTTTGCTTTTTTCCCTTGCAACGGAAAACACATGGTGAACGCTCTCCTGCTCTGTCCCATTCTAATGTTTGTTATCTGGTTTGAGACGTTGAATGAAGGTGATTTATGTGTATCTGTTTTCTGGTTAAACTGTAGAAGAACGGAGGTGATCACCCCCCACCCACCCATACACCCTTTGGAAGACTAATGCTCTGTTTATTCTCACATACAACATTTTTAACTTAAAGGGCCTCCACCTTGAATTTAAAAATGTATCATATACAGGTAAATATTGCCTTTTAATTAAGGCTGTCAACATTAACTAGTTAATTGTGAATTAACTCAATTTATTTACCGTGTGATTAGCTCGCAGTAAAAACAAAAGCCAAGTGGGTCCATTTGGTTCAATTTTGCCAAATGCAGGTGAATAATTGTTAAACATCTGCATTACTTAAGTTAATTTAATATTAATCCACACAATTAGAGAATGTAGAAAACATTCTACAAAATTCACATGTTCGCTCCTAATGGTACCAACATCAATACAGCTTGGAATTGTGAACAAATTATTTAATTTAGTTCTGGAAGTCTAAATAAATGTCACCAAATGGTGGTCTGTGGCTCAAATGCAGAATCAATAATGGACCTTGATACACCTACCTGTCAGGATAGGCTCCTGGCCAGACTGATTTGTGACATTTCAAATGCGCAGAACGGAGCAAATTGGGCTCTTTAGCTTAGTCTTTTAGTGAAAAAACTTAAAAAAAAAAAAAGTATAGTGTCAAATGTATAACAACTCATCATGCAATATATCCAAATGTGTATGAAGTGATTGAAAATCTTATCAGTAATGTAGTGGGGCAGTATAAGGAAATTTGAAATGAAAAACCTTCAAACGCCTCGAAATTGTACCAAAGTAGTCCTGGACCTGAAGCAGGCAGAAATGCTTTGGACTCAACCTCAGCTTTAATGATCTCAAATCCCTTTATTTGAGATTGTTTTGTAGTAACACTACAACAGTGCACCCTTACAGCCTGTTCAGGCTGCATGAATAGCGGCTCAGTTTCTGACCCCTCAATGCCGTCACTTCTTCTTACCCTATGGCTCCGGAAGGGGCGCGCCTCCGCTTCTCCATTCGATCAGACGACAGACGTCACACCACCATCTTTGTCCTTCAACACGGAGATGACCGCATCCCCTGTTTAATCTGCTGCGTACAATTAACTGTTTTTTATTTAAATGTTTCCTACAGGAAAGGCACACCGTTATGCCAAAATGCCAGTATGATTATGAATGAATCGAGTGCGGATAGCTGTTTTTATTTTTGTTGTTGTGTGTTGCTGTGTGTCGTGTGCTTCAGTACGGTTCCAGTGCAATCAACGGGGTGGTCGTATCCAGCCCTTAAAACGCTCCTCTTCTTCTTCCATGTTGTGCTAAAACCACTTTGCCCTAAAACGCTGCTGCTATCAGGAACGATCTCATCTGAATGAGTCCACAGTGAGTGTGAAAGAGACTGAGTGGAGCATCCAAAAAAAAAAAAAAAGATCACCTTTCAGGCAACGGCGCGAAGGCACCACCGGCAGTTTCATCACCAGAGTTTTGGTCCACATCCCATTCAAATTCCTCTCTTCCACTCAATGCCCAATAGACGAAATATCCTTTTGCGCATGACTCTTCTTTTACTATCGGTCACAACCAACGGTAAATTAGCTGCAATGAGGGCGGACTCTCCGTCTCCTAGGACGTCTATAGGGCATTCTAAAACGGGTAGTCCAAATTCTGTATGGCTGGTCACCATCAGAGCCTTATAGTGGGAGAGTTAGAATATTCCCGTTCACTCCTATGCTCCCTGGCGCTCGCTCTGCTGGAAGAGCATGGAGCCAACAGCACCCCTGTTAACAACTGACATTCTCGTGATACGGGGCGTCTCGCGAGACTGTCTGCGAGGCCGCAGCTGAGTCCTATTATTGGGGGTAGGAGTAGCAGTAGGAGTATTCAAAAGCTTTATTTACTTTAAAACCCTTGTTCTTTAAAAATAGTACAAGATAAACATTACAGAGACGGTGGTCGTGACTGAACGATACTTTAAAACAGTTGTCGTTTTGCATAGTACCTAAAATAGCTCTTTTTCGCGTTGTTCTCGTTGAAAACAATGTATTCCCAAGTGCAGCTAGGACTCAGAGAGGATCTGTATAGTCACGTGATGACTGGCTGCTCCGCTCTGTTTCCGGGTACACGAATATCCTAACTCTTCCACTGTAAGGCTCTGGTCACCATCACGTGACATGTGTAAAATCAAACAATAACCTGCTCTGCTTCAAGTGGAGCGCTTGATTACCTTACAGAGCCTGCCCGTGTGGGTGTCTTAGAAAAAGGTAGAGAGGAACTTTTCTAAAAACTCCCAAAATGTCACAATCCGTGAGTGAATCACTTCAAGTAGTGCTACTCCTCCTATGCTGAACTTGCCGGTGATCAGAACGCAAACATCACAGAACCTGTCATTCTTCTTGCTGTAACACGGAATCTCTTGCTGTCGACGTCTGAGCAAAATCAGGGTGTTCTTTCTTTGTGTTTTCCCATGAGATTGTATGTGTTTTTTTCCTTTTCCTCTATCGGCCTTTGAAAACATTGGTTCATGTTTCGGCTGGGTCAAAGGTCACTCCATACTGTCTCAGACCACCCAACATTTCGTCGGGAGATGCGATTCATGCAACTACAAAGCGACGTCACTCGCAGTTCTCTGAAACGCGTTCCCTCCCAAGGGACAGCAAGATTTTTGCGCCCTCGACATTAGGTCGCAAAATGAGTTTGACCTTTTTTCCGAAACCCTCGCGTTGTCACATTTAACAAGTTAACCTCACAAAAGCAAAACCATAACCATAGCCCTAAAGTTAACCTCAGTACAACGACTAAACTTAACCCAAACCCCTCAACCCTTTTTACAAAGGGTTGCGACCTGTGCTGTGGTCGTAAATTGATTTCGGCCCTCCTGGAATTCTACTTAGTTTTGGACCCGCGAAAGCCACTCGCCAACGGTGTTTTTTTTTTAGGGTTTTAGGGTTAGGGTTAGTTTTTCAAAATGTGTGTTGGTCGTAGATGGTATGGACTGATCTTTAGTTTTTTTCACAGTGTGTGTGTGCCCCCCCCACCCCTCCGCCCCAAGTTGCACATGGGCTGTATTCGTACCTTGTGCCTAGTAATAGTTTCCACATAAGTCTATTTTTGTGGTATGTACGGTTATTATTATTATTATTATGTGCCTGTAAAAAACAAAAAAAGCAAAATACGTGTTTTTAATTTCCAACTTGCAATATATGTACAAACAGAAGAAAACAACAATGTTAGCTGAAGACTCCACTAGTACTGCTGAGTTTAAACATGACAATGTTCTGTGTGATTTAAAGGATTTGTGACATTAATTTTCTTTTCCTAGGTTTTGTGATGTCAACTATCACCAGAAAACCTGAACTTAACTTTCAGTGCATGTTCTGTGGTCAGGGTTTTCTGTGGTGTTTGGAAGGCTTTCGAGCTGCAATTAAAAGAGTGGAAACAGTGACATCTGTTGGCAATCCCATTGCGTATGGGATCTGCCGGCTGTGACATCACAAGCAATAGGAAAATCAGAGCCACAGAAAACCTCCAGGAAACACAGAAAATCTACTGGATGTGAAAGGTTTTTTGGGGAGTGAATTTGAGCTCAGAAAAACTAACAATTAAAAAAAAGAAAATTTACAAAAAATATTTTAATGTCACAATCCCTTTAAGATTTCCCCCCCTGTTTTTTCAAGGGGAAAAAAACACACAAATTGCACATTTTGGTTGTACTTCTCCTACGCGCTGTACTGCTGTATTCATCTTCGGTATGTTTGGTTAGTGAATAAATACTGTCCGTTATACGCAGCCAGAGATGTACTCCATTGTCCTTTGGGGTACCTTTGGTTTAATAAATACTATGATGTACTGCGTATACTTTGCGCAGAGATGTTGGAGCGCATTTCATTGTGTTGTTGTTGTTATTATTACTTACATCAGGGGGTTTCAATAGGTGGTCTGGGACCACCAGTGGTCCTTGAGAGGGTTCCAGGTGGTCCCCAGCTAAATGATGGAAAGTTGGTTAACCAGATGTAACTCTGTGAGAGCGTAACTCTTGGAGCAGCCGCATTACTTCTTGTGTCAGTCTCAGTGGAAAAACACTGGATGTTTATGATGGCGCTTATGGATGAATGGAGCAACAGTGACCCCTGCAGACGAAAGTGTTCGGACACCTATAGAGATTAATGTAGTCTGTTAACAGCTGTAGGACATCTATATAGTGTAATGTAGTGTAATGTTAGCATCTGTAGGGCATATATAGAGTGTAATGTAGTCTGATAACAGCTGTAGGATGTCTACTGTATACAGTAGTGTGTAATGTACTAGTCTGTTAACCTTCAGGACTACACTGTTTTCACTCTGTGTGCGCGCGTGTGTGTGTGTGTGTGTGTGTGTGTGTGTGTGTGTGTGTGTGTGTGTGTGTGTGTGTGTGTGTGTGTGTGTGTGTGTGACTGTGCGGGTGTACTTGTTCCTGTGCCTTTCCTTATATAATGTGGCTCCCTCTTGAGAATAGAATGCTATTAGTGGTTTGCGACCCAGGTTAAGCGAGGGGGAGAGAGAGAGAGAGAGAGAGAGAGAGAGAGAGAGAGAGAGAGAGACTGAAGGTTCTTGAACACAGTCATATTTGGTCTGTCTCGCCCGCTGTAGAGCCCTTATTATTAGGGCCTGCGCACTGCACACAAGTGCGAATCCCTTGAAAACCCAATGATTGATTCTTTGGTATTCCCCCCGAATAAATTACGCGTTTGAGCCACATTATGTACTCGAACAGTTGCAAAACTTGGCACGCACTTCACTAGTGGCGTAAAAGTTTTAGTAATCTCTAAAAGGGGTGCCTAATGGTGAAATAGCGCCCCGCTAGAAGACTTTGTACCTGATTTGTTTTGCTGAACGAATCCATTTTAGTATCAATACGTTGTAAATGTTGTGTGTCTTGTGATGATTAGTTCCACTATTTAGTTCAGTGTACAGGTAGTTAAGGAATGGATCATACGGTGTTGTTCACGTTCGTTCTACCACTGGAAATGAATAAACATTCCTTCAGTCTCCTAATATTGTACCCGCCTCCTTGAGTCACAAAGCAAAGCAGAGTTGGCCTCTCTTGCCATTGGCCTCTTAGATGCTAGCATTAGCATGTTAGCATTAGCATGTTAGCATAAATATGACAGACTTTTAAAACGTGACTGTAAACTGCATGTAGGGGGACAGTTCACGACCAGCTGATTAACCACGGCCGTGAAGTGGAGTTCGGCTACTGACCAACCGGAATCAACGCACACATTACAGCTGTCCCCCGATCCTGTAGGTTTCTACAGCATAACATTAGACCGGGAGTTTTCAACAGATGTTCCGGGGACCACAGGTGGTCCCTGAGAGTATTCAAGGTGGTCTCCAAGCTAAATGATGGAAAGTTGGTTAACCAGATGTAAGTCTTTGAGTGGGTCCATTTGGTTTCATGTTTACGCTCTCAAGAGCCAAAATATTCATCATCTGAATTAGTCCAAGTGGGCAGTGACCATTGGCTCCCGGTCACTGCCCACAAAGAGTACAAAACTCTGATGCTGGCATTCAAAGCATTAACCAAAGGAATGGCACCACCATGGCGCCGACTCGGACCGGGGGCGAGCCTTCCTGTTCTAGCGGCTATTGAGCCCCGCCCCTTCTCTCTGCAGACAGACTGTCCACTGCATCCTGATGAGCTGTCTGGGCGTGCGTGTGCGTGCGTGCGTGCGTGCGTGCGAGAGAGAGAGAGAGAGAGAGAGAGAGAGAGTGCCTGTGTTCCTGTGCATGCATGTGCGTCAGTGAGTGTAGGGTGTGTGCATGTGCGTGGCGTGCACACTACATCCATATCGCGTATATCTGCCTGGCAATCTTGCATGCATTATGATCACCCACTGTGTGTGTGTGTGTGTGTGTGTGTGTGCGTGCGTGCGTGCGTGCGTGCGTGTGTGCGTGCGTGCGTGTGTGTGTGCGTGTGTGTGTTTGTGTCTAGTGCGTCAGACTTGAGGGCAGCCCAAGGACACACTGCTCTATGGCAACACGAAGCATCTCTCTCTCTCTCTCTCTCTCTCTCTCTCTCTCTCTCTCTCTCTCGTCCCAGGAGACTCCTCCCACCTCCAGTGATTCGTCACGGCGTCTGAGTGACGGAAGAGAGAGAGCCTCACCCTGCTATTGTAATGGACAGATAATGGGCGAGGCGGGCGTCCTAGTGCCCTGTGAGCTACGCGCTTTAGTTTTTACCTTGACATGAAATGATCCTCTCCTCTCCGCTATTCTCCTCTCCTCTACTCTGCTCTCCTCTCCTCCTGCAGTTATAGTGTCTGTCCTACTTCCATTAATCATATCAGACTCTCTCTCTCTCTCTCTCTCTATCTCTCTCCCCTTACCCCTGTGTCTGATCACTGGTTAGACTGGCATATTCATCATAGTGTGTCAACCCCTTACCCCTGTGTGTGATCACTGGTTAGACTGGCATATTCACCATAGTGTGTCAACCCCTTACCCCTGTGTGTGATCACTGGTTAGACTGGCATATTACCATAGTGTGTCAACCCCTTACCCCTGTGTCTGATCACTGGTTAGACTGGCATATTCACCATAGTGTGTCAACCCCTTACCCCTGTGTCTGGTCACTGGTTAGACTGGCATATTCACCACAGTGTCAACCCCTTACCCCTGCGTCTGATCACTGGTTAGATTGGCATATTCACCACAGTGTCAACCCCTTACCCCTGTGTCTGATCACTGGTTAGACTGGCATATTCACCACAGTGTCAACCCCTTACCCCTGTGTCTGGTCACTGGTTAGACTGGCATATTCACCACAGTGTCAACCCCTTACCCCTGCGTCTGATCACTGGTTAGATTGGCATATTCACCACAGTGTCAACCCCTTACCCCTGTGTCTGATCACTGGTTAGACTGGCATATTCACCACAGTGTCAACCCCTTAGCCCTGTGTCTGATCACTGGTTAGACTGGCATATTCATAGTGTCAAATTTGTCGACTGGCATGTATGAACATATATCACAAATAAGGGCCGATAGTGGTACTTTTTCAATACAGTATCGGGACAGGATGTGAGATAAAGATGTCAATTGCACAATTGCACTGCATTGTTTATCGGTTTGACTCATATGGATATTGGATATACCAGTAGAATCAATAGACGGTGAGATGACATTTATGTTTCAATTTTCAACCTGTGTTTTCATATCATATAGGAGCTTTAATGTAAATTGTTCTCAGGAACAGCTCATCTGATTTTGTCCTCATGATGTCATCAATGCACGCTACTTTGTATAATTCCTCAGTCTTCAGTTCCAAATTTGCATTTCCACTTTGTTTGCAATGTCCACCATTGTTGTTTTTCCAGGCTGGAATGGAAACAACCTTGTTTTTTATCTAGTATCACTATTATATGACTCAGTGGAAACAATAATTTTATGTAGTATCACTGTTAGGGTGCATACACACATTTACATCAATACATCCTGACTCTTTGCTGTCTAGCTCTTTACCAGTCAACTCTGCCCTGCGCCCTCAATTCATTTCCAATGGGAGTCACATGGTTGGAAGCAGCAATGGAAACAGGCCTGGTGCATGTTATCTAGTATCACTATTATAATGACTCAATGGAAGCAAGCCTGGTGTTATCTAATATCACTATCATAATGAATCAATGAAAACAAGCCTGGTGTTATCTAGTATCACTATTATAATGACTCAATGGAAGCAAGCCTGGTGTTATCTAGTATCACTATCATAATGAATCAATGAAAACAAGCCTGGTGTTAGTATTATAGTATCACTATTATAATGACTCAAATATTAAAGGTATAGTAAGTGATTTCACTTACAAATATTGGGCCTCATGCGTCAACCGTTTCTAAACGTTTTGGGATGCCTGTTTTCATTGCTGTGATTTGTTTGCAGGTAACGACAAAAACTCACACCGTGGAGCACCTTTTTTGTTCATAAATACTGAAAATCTGAAAAGAAAAAGGAAAAAAAACAGTGCCCTCTGCACAATGCATAAAATGAGGTCTGGGGACCTTATGGGGGTCCTCCTTGAGAACGTTCCAGGCAGTCCCCAGCAAAATATGCAACATTTATTCCGCTTCAATACCATTTTATGTGTTGAATATTCAGTAGCTATATATGATTAATATACGACCCCCAAGCTCACAGTGCATCCCGTTACTGCCCATTTTGAATTTTTATAGATTAGATATTAAACATTTCTAAACATTTTAAGAGATACTGTATTGCGACACAGTTCCACCTCAACGATAATAATGTCACCCACTGGGCAGTTTGTGCTCTTTTTTTGGACCACCATTTTTATGATGACCCAATGCGCTATTTGTTCTCCACAACCCGCACTCTCGAGGGATCAAACGGTGACGTCAGAGACTTTAGCACTCTGTAACTGCACCATTTACCACTCACACCTCACTCTGTCCCAGAGGACGCTCAGTGTGTGTGTGTGTGTGTGTGCGTGTGTGTGTGTGTGTGTGTGTGTGTGTGTGTGTGCACGCGTGCGTGCGTGCGTGCGTGCGTGCAGGAAGGTACAGAGAGAGAGCTGGCACTGTGTTGCCTGATCGTCATAAGATACTTTTTTTTTTTTTTTTTTTTACATCTCTAGCAGTGATTCTCAACTCTTTTAATTTCAAGCAGCCCCCTGACCTGACCTCAGTCTGAATTGTCCTTTTGTTTCACTTTGTTTCACTTCATTATTCAGACTGAAGTCCCTCTCCTCCATAGCAGTTTATGGGATGGGCGTTATCAAAGTGGCAGTCTTCACGGTCATTGGTTCATACCAACCCATAAGAATATTGAGAAAGAAGACAACGTTTGAAACAAAGTGAGTGACAGGGCTGTTGGCCAATCAGGTACTGGGATTGGATTTCCAACCGACACAAACGACCTCAAAGGCAGGGAAGCCAGTCCTTGAATCAAAGGAAAAAAATAAGATAGTATTTTTAAGGTGCTGATTCAGGGCTGAGCCAGGCTACAATATTATAACTGTGACATACAGTATAGATCAGCACTCGGCAGAGTGCAGACTTGCGCGTTGCCGCACAGGTATGCAATAGCATACCTGTTAAATCAAGCAATACCAGTGAATGAGGTGCCCACTGTATCCAGGGCTAGAACCCCGCACCATGCATGCGCTCGCTGTAATCGGCATTGACATTGCGTTTCTCTCCAACGTTGAATTTGCCACTACTGTTGGAGCCGAATCACACTGGTAAATCACGCAGGTGCATGCTAATGTTCCTAATGGACCAATCATTATTCACCTTTTTTATCATTTATTCACCATACTATTTTATTACACATAATTAGCTTGATTTTGAAATGAACTTACACGTACAAACTACACTGATTATCCTTAATATACTGTACGTTGATAATTATATTATATTGACTACAGGAGCTTGCTGCCTTGCTTCAGTGCTTCGGTGTCAGCCAGACAGTGTGCCAGACTGAGATGGAATACAACCACTCTAAGGACTACCATCTGTACTACCTGGAGAACAACCTCATCTCAAGTTTACCTCAACGAGTTCCTACAATGCATACAGAGGTAGCTCCGCCTCTGATATATTATACATATTTTTGTAATAGGTATAAGGTCATGTTGGTATTCGGGATGCCCAATCATTTGATATATTTTAGCGTTGAGTCTAGTTCAAGTAAACTAAATCTACAGTTGACTTGTTTTTTTTTTGTCAGGCCTTCGTGATCTCCTAATGGCAATTTGCTATCTGCCATTGTCAGCATGCAACCGATCTTATATACGGTATATATATATATATATATATATATATATATATATATATATATACTTTACCTTTTTTATTTCCTGTGTGTTCCCAGAAGAGGGAAAACAGCACAGCCGTGACTGAGACAGAGAGAGATGATGATGATTTCGCTGGGCTCTGCTCTGTGTGAGCAGCTGTTAGCAACAAGCTGCGCTGCTACGTCGCTAAACACTTCCCATTACCGCGACCCAGAAACGTCCATGAAGTGCCTGCCGGTGGCACCGGGGGAGAGAGAAAAACAACGAGTAGAAGCGGTGTTGGGAAATATCACTTAGGAGAATAATATCTTTACTTTTTAAGCCTCAGAAAAAAAAGTTACCTTACTTTTGTTTTGTTTTTTCTGGAATCAACAGCAATATACTGTAGTTAGCCTATATTCAGGGCCGGTTCTAGGCATGGGCATGGGTGACTGCCACACCAAATATAATGCATGCAAAACAGTACGTTTCAAATTATGATTTCAAACTAAAGTGCTTATATTTAAAATTATTTGAAACACTACTATTGCTACTAACTAACTACAGTACTGGCACTACTAAACCGACACCATCTCATCATTCAAAACAGAAACTCTCTGGGTCAGACCTTTAGCTTTATGCATGCTGCGTGTTTGTTGCAACTTACTTGCTTACTTGGCTAATATAAGCCCTGTACACAGAACTAATGATTTTTTTCCCTGCCTGACCCCCCCCCCCCCCCCCCCCCCCCCCCTTATTAGGTATACCTGTTAATATACTTATACACTACTTTTTATTTTTCAACATTACAGTCATTCACAACCTTTTGGTGTTTGTTTGTTTGTTGAGCGGTGCATCCTCTCCATACGTAAACTTGTGTGTAAGTCTCCCTGTGTGTCTGTCCCTATACCAGAGTATAATGTCCGAGCACTTGTAAACACCCAGGATGCGAACTCGGGGTCTCCTCCGTGAAAAAGTCCAACATCTTAACCAATATCTCCCTTTGGTTTGGGGGGAGATATTACCCCCCATGGGGTAATATTGGAGTCCATGGCGGCAGACCCACAGCCACACGGAAAGCTGTAACACCATAAGCTCTCTTGTTTATCTAGAAACAAAGACGCCCTGCATATTGCTCTGGGAGTTATAAGGTTTATTAACTCATTAAACCATTCTGTACTGTATTGTGGTGTTTTAACTTTCATTGAAAAATAACAGCCGTGAACGCCTGCTATTTTTGGGGAGAATGTGAGAATGCAGCAAAAATCTTTCAGTGGGCCTATTTTTTTTTCTCAGAGCGAATGTTTTGTAGAATCTACAATGCCAGGACGAAATAAATGCCCAGTGAATGAAAGATACAGTAGTTTTTCAGACTTTTAGACATTTTATGGCCACAATAAACAGTGCACAACCAGTCACGCCAATAGGGCTGAGCCCGACACCCACACTCCAGCCGACTACGCCAAACTGTGCTAGTGATACGCGGAATCAGGGATTGCTCGGGAATTGAATTGAATGGGTCTCCGACTCAATGCACCATATAGTAAATGCTGTGTTCATGTTCATGGTCTGGTAAAGGACAGTTGTTTTACAGACCATTGTAAATGCTGCATTCATGGTCTGGTAAAGCACAGTTGTTTTACACGGGTATCAAGGGGGCAGCAGCTGAAGCCCCACTTTGCCTCTATGTGTGCACTGCGTGTCCCTGTGTCCTTCCCCGGGACAGTGAGTGCGATGATGATGACTTTCAATGAATTTCACACTTCCCCCCTCTGATGATTCACTCATTATGCAAACGAGATGTTTATTCTCCACAATCATTAGCTAACGACACAGAAATTATGATCATTTCAGAGACAGACAGACAGACAGACAGACAGACAGACAGACAGACAGACAGACAGACAGACAGACAGACAGACAGACAGACAGAGAGCTCCCTCTATAGGTCACATGGAGGGATGCTGTTATTACAAGAGGACATTTAACTGTCTCTGTCATCTCAAATACTGCTGAGTCACTGGAAGTGACACACACACACACACACACACACACACACACACACACACACACACACACACACACACACACACACACACACACACACACACTTGTGCGTAATGCCTCCCATATAATGGGTAATATCTTGGAAAATTAAGGCGAACATAGGCATGTGCATGTGCATGTGCGTGCGTGCATGTGTGTGCGTTAGGAGTCAGTGTTGTCAGAGTCTGCTAATCCTGTCAATCATTCCACTGCATTCACATGATTGGTTATGATGGCTCATATGTATTAATAGTAACACTTAGTCCAAATGGATCCTACATGGTGTTCTTGTTGGACAGCAGTGAAAACAAGCCATAGGGACTGTGGCTGAATGGGAGTTGAATCAGAAAAACAAATAGGGATCGGACGGTTTTGGTTAGTGTTTTGTTAGTGTTTTTAGATTAATCGGAATCGGTCATAGGCATCAATTAGACAAGCTCACACACAGGATGAAAACTAAAGCTATTAAAGTGAATTGAAAAATATGTTTTTCGCACTGTTAGGCCACATCTGTGGTCATTATAGGGCCATATATCCAACAATACAGGCCAAAAAATGGACAATTTTCACTTTTGTGTATTTTTTAAGTAAAAACTTCATACAAGTCATTT
The DNA here is from genome assembly GCA_039105355.1 of Benthosema pterotum. Classification (NCBI taxonomy): domain Eukaryota; kingdom Metazoa; phylum Chordata; class Actinopteri; order Myctophiformes; family Myctophidae; genus Benthosema; species Benthosema pterotum. The sequence goes on from CM076976.1 coordinate 33,302,495, forward strand.
TTAATTACTTCCTGAAAACGTGCGTGATCACATCAATAAAAGCCTATAAGTTAAGCTGACCTGTTTTTATCCCACTCCTGAAACCTCCAAAACACAGGTGTCTTAATTAGAATCAGAACTCAATTTTTAATCCAGAACTCACTGTCTGGCCTCCAGACAGTGCATTACTCAGTTTAAACTCACTCATCGCATTAGAATATATACCTGAACACATAGTGGTAGAAATAAGCCACATAGCAGTACAGCGGCAGAGCAGAGGGACGTTTGTAAATATCCATGCATCGCGTGTACTATATTGCTCATATCGTAAAGCTGTCTCTCGCACTTTGTGCCCCATAGCCTGAAGGGATGCAAGCTCTGATTGGTTCAGAAGCTTCAGATCAGCATTTCAGGCAGAGAGCTAAAGTAAACTCATAGAGTAATAAAATATAGAGAACGGACTCGAGCGATAGCCCCGCCCCCTTGCCGTTCATTTCAATATAAGTTGCTCAGTGGCGTTTTGAAGCACCCGGAAGACTGCCGGAAGTTCCCATTGTAATAACATTGTAGGCAACTTCCGGACACCAAATTTTGGTGGTCACCTGTGTGCCGCCATGACACCTGTGACGTCATGAAGCCCGTTCACTTCCATTATAGGGCTGCACTTCCACTTTTCGCCACCAGGGTTCAAGCCTGGAGGCGCTGTCGGTGGATGTGAGTAAACTGCCCTCCATTTCCGGTTCACTATGGCTTTGGAATATACTGTATATCTGAATTATTATATGGTAGAAATAAGCCACATAGCATTACAGGGGCAATGCGGAGTGACTACAGGGATAGATTGGTTAGATCACATTATGTCAAACTCAAGTCCTGGCCTCCTGGGGGCCAAATCAGGCCCACGAATGAATTATCTTCGGCCCCATGGGATAATATTTAATTACTATTATTAGGCCGTCTGCATGGTGCAAAGCACACAACATGTATGGAACTAATTGTTTTACTTACTCAACTCACTTTATTTACTTTCCCATTTTACTAAAGCAATGCTTGGTGAGGATCACAGAACAGGAAACTGAGCTTTAATAATGCAATCAGTTTTGAATGCATTTGTCTTTGCATTTGTCTTGCTCTTAAGGGACATTCATAGCCTGACCTCAGTCCACTTAATTTCACTTCATTATTCAGACTGAAGTCCCTCTCTACCACAGCAGTTTCTAGGTCTTGTTTCCGGTCCTTGACTTGTACTATTTGTTCTATTTTTGTCTGCGGTGTATTTGAGTTTGACATCCCTGGGCTAGATGGTATCACCACAAGTTTTCCTGTTCAGTTAGTGTCGACG